>WBNM01004023.1:0-10432 GCA_013399055.1 Ramphastos sulfuratus | reverse complement strand
CAGTTCCATGTCCTTCCTGTGCTGGGGGCTCCAGAACTGCACACAGGACTGCAGATGGTTGGAAAAGACCTCTAGGAGCATCGAGTCCAAACTATCACTGACACCTCCTAATTAACTAAACCCTGGCATTAAGTGCCTCATGCAGCCTCCTCTTAAACACCTTCAGGGATGGGGACTCCACCACCTCCCTGGACAGCCCATTCCAGTGGACAATCACTGTTTCCTTGTAGAACTTCCTCCTAATATGTGTATAAACCCCTATCTATAGATGAGCCCTCGACAGCTTCACCCATCAGTGGTGCTCTGCCAGTGATTTACTTGCTCCTGGCAGCAGATGGCAGCAGGGGAGGCTTTTATAGGACTCTCACAAGCCTCATTTCTTCCTAGGTCTTTTGAACGACCCAAATCCCAACTCTTATCAGCCACTCTTCTACTGAAAGTACCTTTAAGCAGAGGATTTCCATGATCTGGAATCTTCATTTTGTTACCTGATGAAGACTCAGTTTGCTTTGGTGCAAAGCACAGCAGGATAACGAGGGAAAAAAATCTCATCTCTTCAGAAAGAGAGGGGATTTTACAGAAGAGATGAGGAACAAGTCTCTACCCTTTGTTCACATAGAAAAAAAGGCCAAAAATTGCTCTGTCTCAGTGGTTCTCCAAGAGCTGCATCCCTGCAGATGTAAACCCCCCACTTAACACTTCTGTCAGACTTGCCCATGTGAAATTCTGTTACCTTTGGTACCCTGCCCAAATATTTTGTTCCTTTAAAAATAGTCCTCAGCAGGGATGCTATTTATCATCTGTGAGGGGGTGCTTCTGACATTCTTGGCTCAGAACACACTGCCATGGCTTGCACAGATTGCAGATGGAGCCAGCTCAGCAGAGTTTGCCTCAGTTCTCTGCACAGGAGAAAAGAATCATCATGCAGCAAGAAATTCACTTGGTACAAAATCCCTGGCAATACTTCACTGAAAATGTCCTGCCATAAAAACCCCAAACCCCAAACCAATGTGCATTGGAGAAGCAGTTTGCACTGAAATCTTCTAAAATAAGGGTTTTTTTAATTCTGTATCAGCTGTCAGCCATTCACAGGAGCCATTTGCTTCAAGGGAGTTGAGCTAAAATGAACATTTGGGAACTGGAACATAGAATCATAGAATGGGAAGGTTGGAAGGGACCTCAAGGATCAGCCAGTTCCAACCCCCTGCCATAGGCAGGGACACCTCCCACTAGTAAAGGTCACTCAAGGCCTCATCCAACCTGGTGATGAATACCTCCAGGGTGGTTGTGGAGCACAGAAGCACAGAATGTGATCAAAGATCACATTCTGTGCTTCTGTGCTCCACAACCTCCCTGGGCAACCTGTGCCAGTGTCTCACCACCCTCACTGCAAACAACTTCTTCCTAACATCCAGTTTCAATCTCCCCTCTGCCAGCTCAAACCCATTGCCTCTTGTCCTGTCATTGCAAGCCCTTGTCAACAGTCCCTCCCCAGCCTGTCCTTATAAGTTAGATAACATCCACCTTATAAAGAGAGGCTGGGAGAGTTGGGGCTGCAGGAGAGCAGCCTGAGGGAGGATCTCATTGCTGCTGAGCAATAGCTAAAGTCTGAGTGCCAGGAGGATGGAGCCAGACTCTTCTCATTGGTACCCAATGACAGGACAAGGAGCAATGAACACAAACTGGAACACAGGAGGTTCCACCTAGACATAAGCAAAAAATCCTTCCCTGTGAGGGTGGCACAGCACTGGAGCAGGCTGCCCAGGGAGATTGTGGAGTCTCCATCTCTGGAGGCATTCCAGACCTACATGGACATGTTTCTGTGTCACTTACACTGGGTGACCCTGCTCTGGCATAGGGGTTGGACTGGATGATCTCTGGAGATCCTTTCCAACCCCCACCATTCTGTGCTTTTGTTGAAGCAGGGCACTTGGCAGGTGTCTTGTAGGACTCTTTCTGTGTCTCAGCAGAGCACCAAACCTTCTAGCAGGCAGATAGCTCACATGCAGGGAGTGATGCACAAAGTGCAACAAAGGAAGCATTATCCATGGGGAATAATGCTCAACAAATGGCTTCTGTGGCCAGGCTGGACAGGAGTAGAGGCTACATGATTGTGCAAGGCAGCCAGCTGGTCCTTTGTTGGGCAAAAGGCCCAAACTTCAAAAAGTGAAGGAATTCAGCAGAGTTTTTACTCTGAATGTGAAAGTTTTCTGAAATTATTACACAAATGTAGATAAAAATTAGAAACTAGAAAAAAATTCTTTACTTCAAGAATACTCAGGCATTGACACAGGCTGCCCAGGGAGGTGATGGAGTCCCCATCCCTGGAGGTGTTCAAGAAACCTGTGGACATGGCATTTTGGGACATGTTTTGGTGGCTGTGGTGGTGTTGGGTCAATATTTGGACTTTACTAAACATAACAGCTATAAGGAAAAAAAATATTTAATGAATATAAAAGCATTTTTCTGTGTCTAAAGGCAAACTTGTAACTTCAGCTGCCTCTGCAGCCACTCAAGAGCAGTAGAGATCTCAGTGGTGCATGAGGTTTGACAAGACAAAGGTCTGAAAGTAAGATCCTGCATCTGGGTCAGGCCAACCCCAGGCACAAATCCAGGCTGGGTGCAGAGTGGGTTGAGAGCAGCTCTGAAGAAAGAGATCTGGGGGTGTTGGTTGCTGAGCAGCTCCCCAGGAGCCAGCAGTGCCCTCCTGCAGCCCAGCAGGCAGCTGTGTGCAGTAGAGGCTACATGACTGTGCAAGGCAGCCAGCTGGTCCTTTGTGCCACTTGTGCCTCCACCTCTGAAGTGCCCTCTAAGTGCTGCACTCCAAAGAGCAGAACTGCATGTTTGGAGTCACCTTCTTCTTTTAGACTCTCATTTGCACACATTTATAGCCCTATCCTGTGATGTGTGTCACTGTGTATTAAAGAGATGAGTCACTTGGCAGAGAGAGCACCCTGCTGTAGGCTGTGCTGGGCTGTGGGATCAGCTGCATGAGCTGATGTTGGCCTCTCTGGGCTTTACTCATTCATGTGCAGCTCTTCAGTTGTCCCCCTTCAGATCTTCAGTACAGGCAGTAAGCATTCTGTGGCTGATCAATCAGAAGTTGGTTGTTGGGTTTTTGGTTTGTGGTTCAGAAATGTTCACACCTTCATCAGAAGTCCTCCCACCAAAATTAGCAAGGGAATCACTGATTTTAAGCTGAGACACTGCAATGTGTTGCTGTGAAATAATGCAAGCTGGTCAAAGAAGAAAACCAGATGAGATCTAACCTGGAGAGAAAGGCTCAAGGACTTCTCATTCTCACTTGAGAAGTGGGCCAGTGACAATTGCATGAGGGTCAGCAAGGCCAAGTGCAAGGTCAGGCCAGCCCCAGGCACAAATCCAGGCTGGGTGCGGAGTGGGTTGAGAGCAGCTCTGAGGAAAGAGACTTGGGGGTGTTGGTTGCTGAGCAGCTCCCCAGGAGCCAGCAGTGCCCTCCTGCAGCCCAGCAGGCAGCTGTGTGCTGGGTTGCACCAGAGGGAGTGTGGGCAGCAGGGCAAGAGAGGGGATTGTGCCCCTTGGCTCTGCCCCTGTGAGACCTCACCTCCAGTCCTGCCTCCAGTTCTGGTGTTTCCAGCATAAGGACACAGCTGTGGAGTGAGCCCAGAGGAGGCCACAAAGAGTTGCTGGAGCAGCTTTGCTGTGAGGATAGGCTGAGAGAATTGGGGTTGTTCACCTGAGAGAAGAGAAGACCCTTGGGGGGACCTTAGAGCTGCCTGTCAGTACCTGAAGGGATCCTCCAGGAAGGCTGCAGAAGGACTTTTCATAAGAGTTTCTAGCAACAGAAGGGGGAATGGTTCTAAGCTGAGGGAGAGCAGAGTTAGACTGAATCTTAGGCAGAAGTTCTTCAGTATGGAGGTGATGAGACTCTAGAATAGGTTGCCCAGGGAGGCTTTGAATGCCTTCTGTCCTGGAGATGTTCAAGGCCAGGCTGGATGAGACCTTGAGCAATCTGATCTAGTGGGAGATGTTCCTGCCCATGGCAGGGGGGTTGGAACTAGATGATCTCTGAGGTCCTTTCCAACCTAAACTAACCTTTTATTAGAGGTGCAGATGAGCTTCTCTGTTTCTGCTGGGGTGATTTGACACACTGTGTGCTGTTTGCTTCTCTTGCTGCTATCCAGATGNCAAAGTCAATTAACACAATCATACAACTAGGATTCAACAAAGCAAACCAGGACTGATGCCTACAGGTCTGGCAGAGGGGAGACTGAAACTGGATGTTAGGAGGAAGTTGTTTGCAGGGAGGGTGGTGAGACACTGGCACAGGTTGCCCAGGGAGGTTGTGGAGCACAGAATCACCCAATGTGATCAAAGATCACATTGGGTGATTCTGTGCTCCACAACCTCCCTGGGCAACCTGTGCCAGTGTCTCACCACCCTCCCTGCAAACAACTTCCTCCTAACATCCAGTTTCAGTCTCCCCTCTGCCAGACCTGTAGGCATCAGTCCTGGTTTGCTTTGTTGAATCCTAGTTGTATGATTGTGTTAATTGACTTTGGCTCTCTCAGCAATGAATCCAGGTTAGGTTAATAACCAGGCTCTTTGTTTAGGTCACAGATGAGTACTTGCAGTTAGAAGGTATTTGCTGTGCATCTGTTTCCATCAGTGTTGTGGGTAAGGAGAGGCTGTAAAGCATGACTGATGATGCCATCTAGCTGGCCTAATTACCAAGAGTTTTCTAGTACAGGCTTGGCTGAATTATTCTAATTTTTACAGATGCTGGCAGTTTAGATCTTTGATTAAATGATTAATTAGAAGCACCAGTAGCAGTGGCCCAGAAAGTGTTTTGAACTGGAGCATTGCCCAAGTGGTACTCATAAATACACTCAGAGGTTAGTTTGCCTTCTGGTGCACTTCTAGGAGTATTGTTGCTGGCTTCCCAAACTCTGCTCAGGTTTCCTGCATTCAAAGCAGGAGAGATCTAGGTTGAAGTTCTTCACAATGAGGGTGGTGAAATACTGGAGCAGGCTGCCCAGGGGTGTGGTTGAGACCCCATCCTTGGAGACGTTCAAGGTCAAACTTGATGGGCCTCTGAGCATCCTGATCTAGTTGGAGATGTCCTTGCCAACTGCAGCAGGGCTAGACAAGATATTGAAATGTAGCTCTAAGGTCTCCCTGGAGCCTACTCTTCTCTAGAACAGCCCAAGCTGTCCCAGCCTGTCTTCATAGGAGAGGTGCTGCAGCCTCTGATCACCTTTGTGACCTCCTTTGTGGTTTCTCTTGTGTTGGGGGCCCCAGAGCTGGACGCAACACTCCAAGTGAGGTCTCACCAGAGCAGAGCAGAGTGGCAGAATCACCTCTCTTGACCTGCTGGCCATGCTGCTTTTGATGCAGTCCATTTGAAGATATGTAACTTCATATTTCACAGAATCAAAGAATATTAGTTGTTGGAAGGGACCTCTGGAGAGCATTGAGTCCAAACCCCCTGCCAAGTTAGGTTCACTTAGAGAAGGTCACACAGGAACACATCCAGGCAGGTTTGGAATGTCTCCAGAGATGGAGACTCCACCACCTCTCTGGACAGGCAGTTCCAGTGCTCTGTCACCTTTAAAGTAAAGAAGTTCCTCCTCATGTTTAGGTGGAAATTCCTATGTTCAACATATATTTAGTCATACTAAACCAGATACTCTGATTGCCCCAAGACTTGTATCAGTGACCATCCTTTTTAGTATTTAAAGCTCCTCCAACCTTTGCTTTATCTCATAGTATTTTATGTTGCTTCCAGGCAGAAGCACAAAAAGTTCATTAGCGTAGGACCAAGAACTGATTCTTCTATAACCCCAATCAAGGCTGCTGTGCATTAACCTGCAGGTGATTTGCTGGTTCAGTGACATTTATGCTAAGTGCTGAGGAGTCAGCTGTTTGTTCTGGGTAGCTACTTAAAAATGCATCCCAATGATCAAACATTTATAATGAGCTCAGGACTGCCAAACTTCATTTTGGAATGAAGGTTCGAAGTCAGTTTAAGCACTGCAGCTTAAACAGCTTCTTGTGCAGCTGTTCCCAAAGAATAAAGGTGGTAAACCAGTCACAGTGAACAGCAGGGAGGTGTTTTTCACAGAGAGGGTGTTGGAAGACTGGTGGCTGGAGCACCTCTGCTGTGGGGATAGGCTGAGGGAGCTGGGGTTGTTCAGCCTGAAGAAGAAAAAACTCTGGGGGGACCTTAAAGCTGCCTTCCAAAACATGAAGGGAACCTGCAGGAAGGCTGCAGAGGGACTTCTCCTGTCTCTAGATAAGAGAAGGGTTTGAAGCTGATGGAGAGTAAGGTTAGGCTGAATCTTAGGAAGAAGTTCTTCAGTTGGAGGGTGGTAAAACACTGGAGTAGGTTGCCCAGGTTGGTTTTTGATGCCTCCTCCCTGGAGGTGTTGAAGGCCAGGTTGGATGAGACCTTGAACAGCCAAGTCTAGTTGAGAGGCATCCCAGCCCATGGCAGGGAGGTTAGAGCAGATGATCTCTGAGGTCTCTTCCAGCCTAAGCCATTCTGTGATTCACTAACTGGTCCAGGTTACCCTAAGAGGTGGTTGATGTCCTACTCAAGGACATTTTCAATGCCAAGATGGTTTGCAGATGTCTCTGCTGACTGCAGGTGAGATGCTCTTCTAAGAAGACTGAAGAACTGTAGGTGTGGTAGTAGATGTGAGAGAGAAACATCCTTAGATTTGGCAAAATCTTGTATGGTTTTATTTCATAAATTGTCATCTCCATAGCTGTGAATGTAGTGAGCNGCCCCAACTCTCTCAACATGTCCTTATAAGAGAGGTGAAAAAGAAACAATGAAATACAATGGAAGCCCAAATATGCTGCATCATTTTATGCCTTGCAAAGGGTGCTTTTAGCTGGTTCTACCACAGAGTTATCATGATTTGCTCTAGCAACGTGGGTTTGGCTTGGAATGCCTTTGCATTTCTCTCCTGTAAGAGGGTGGGAGGTTTGCTGTGGTATTTGAAAGCTCTTCAGACCTTTCTCAGCAGCTGGCAGGCAGCTGAGCATCACTACATACAGCTGGGTGCAGATGAGAAGGGTTGGTTGCAGTTGTGGAGATTGAAGAAGCTGCATACCCTTTTCCTTTGCCTGCTCTGTCAGGAGGGATAAATGCTTTGAAGGGTGCTCTGTGCATCCCTAAATCCCTTTCCATGTCAGGAATTCCTCCTCCTGTGGTTGCCTGCACTGATTTTTAGGTCATATACACCCTGCTGAGGTTTGAAAGAAGCAAAGCAGAGTGTCTTGAAAAACCTTGGGGTGTTTTGCTTAGAGAATCTTTATTAATTGCTGAGAGGTTTCCTGTTAGCTGAGGATCAGGGAGTGAGAATTTGAGTTCATTTTGCAGCTTTCCTGGTCAGTGGAGTGAGATCCTTTTAGTTCTGCATTCTATTACTCTCAGAACAGATCTCAGGTGGTTTGGACACCTGAGAAGCATCACAAGTGATGTTAGGACTGCCCATTTGGCATTCAGTTTAGGGCTGGCAAGAGAAGGATTGTACCATCTGGTCATGAGAAGTGCTTAGCTTCTCCAGCAAGACATTGGATAAACTCCAGTGAGGGTCACTGGAGAATTGATGTTGCTGAACATTGTCACAGAATGGCCAATGGCATGTGCTGGAGTGCAGACAGCACAGCTACTGACTGTGGTCTTGTCACAGAATCACAGTCCCATAGTGCCAGCTTGGAGGGGACCCACAGTCTCACAGAATGCCACAGAATGGCCTATGGCATGTGCTGGGGTGCAGACAGTACAGACACTGACTGTGGTCTTGTCACAGAATCACAGTCCCTTAGTGGGACCCCAGGGATCACCTGGCCCAACCTTTCTAGGTGATGATGGAGTTGAAATGAGCTGCCCCAGCACCCTGGCAAGATGAGTCTTAAATACCCTCCAGTGCAGGGCACTCCACTGCTTCCCTTGGGAGATGTTTCCAATGTCTGACTGTGCTCATGGGCAAACATTTCCTTCTACAGCCCAATGGGAATCTCCTCAGCATCACCCCTTGTCTTCTCCATGGCACTCCTTGTACAAAGGGAGTCTCCATCCTCCTGGTAGCCTCCTTTCATGCGCTGGTCCATGGCAATAAAGTCTCCCCTCAGCCTTCTCTTCTCCAGGCTGAACAGACCCAGCTCTCTGAGCCTCTCCTAACAGGGCAGGGCTGCCTCTGATCATTCTCCTGGCCCTTCTCTGGACACTTTTCAGCCTGTCCACTTTTTATTTTTTTTGTACATCAGGGACCAAAACTGCAGGCAGTGCCCCAGGTGTGGGCTGTCCAGCACTCAGTAGAGTGACAATGACTTCTTTATCTCTGCTGGTGGTGCTCAGCACCCTGTTGGCTTTTGTTGCTGTTCACTCATGCTGAGCTTGTTGTCCACCAAGATCCCAAATCCCTCTCCAGGTGGAACCCAGTCTGAACTGCACTCCTGGGTTATGTGTTCCCAGGTGTAAGACCCTGCCCTTGTCCACAGTGAACTTCATAAGGTTCTTATCTAGGCCCTGGAAACTTCTCAGCAGTGCTAGAACTGACAAGCAGCCCCAGGTGTGCTGGCTACAGGGAATGCTGGAGCACTCAGAATCAAACTCAGTTCTGCCTCCTGGTCTTTCCTAGGAAAGCAGGGATTATACAACACCTGTCCCACTTGCTGGTCTTGGTATCCTCAGTGCTGCTGAAATATTTCATCAGTACTTGAGCACTTCAGCAAGCTCCCTGTTGTAGAAGCAGTACCAGGGGCATTTTTTCCCCATCACTCAAGTCAGCTGAGTGACATCTCAGTGGCATTGCTTTCTGTAGCTTCTCTACCTCAAAGGCTAAGGCTGCATGTCTGGCTAGACCCATCTTGAGGTACCTTGGCCTCATTAGGGTATAAAATGAGCAAGCTGGGTTTACTGCTTGCCTCAGCTTGTCCATCAGGCAGTTGCTGCTTGGGTTACCTTCTTGTCTCTATTGTCATGTTCTAAGCATTCACTGGATGTGCCCTGGTGGCCAAGAGGGCCAATGGGATCCTGGGGTGCACTAAGCAGAGTGTGTCCAGCAGACCAAGGGAGGTTCTCCTCCCCCTTTACTTTGCCTTGGTGAGACCTCATCTTGAGTACTGCCTTCAGTTTGGGGCTCCCCAGTCTAAGAGGGACAGGGATCTGCTGCAGAGAGTCCAAGGGAGGGCTACGAGGATGATGAGGGGACTGGACCACTGCCTGGTGAGGAGAGGCTGAAGGACCTGGGGCTGCTTAGTCTGAAGAAGAGAAGACTGAGAGGGAATCTAATAAATGTTTCTAACTATCTGAGGGCTGGGGGTCAGGAGAGGGGGCACAGGTTCTGCTCACTTGCTCCCTGAGATAGGACAAGGAGCAATGGATGGAAGCTGCAGCACAGGAGGTTCCAGCTCAACACAAGGGGAAACTTCTTGCCTGTAAGAGTCCCAGAGCCCTGGCACAGGCTGCCCAGAGAGGTTGTGGAGTCTCCTTCTCTGGAACCTTTCAAGGACTGTCTGGATGTGTTCCTGTGTGCCCTGAGCTGGATTGTCTGGTCCTGCTCTGGGAAGGGGGTTGGATTGGATGATCTCTTTGGGTCCCTTCCAACTCCTCACATCCTGTGAGCCTATGATTAGAGGAGAGAAGGCTGAGAGCAGACCTCATTGCTCTCTACAGCTCCCTGAAAGGTAGTTGATATGAGGTAAGGGGTTGGTCTTTCTCCATAGGATCAGGTGATGGAACAAGAGGAAATGGCCTCAAGTCACACCAAGGGAGATTTAGATTGGAGATTAGGATGCAATTAGGGTGCAATGGATGCACCTCTCCAGGGCCTTGGGAAGTCCCCAGTGGACAGATTTCAAGAGACCAGTCCTGAACCGAGTGCTCATTTCTGCTTTAGCTGCAGAGATGTGGCTGCTCTGTAGATGAAGTCTTTGCCATGGATGTGATGACAAATGTCTGTGGTGGGCTCAGCCACGCTGCATGGCAATGCAGCAGCACTGCTGTGAAGGCTGAACAGGCTGCCCAGGGAGCTGGTGGAGTCCCCATCCCTGGAGGGGTTCAAGAAATGTGTGGCCCTGGCACTTTGGGACATGGTTTAGTGGCCATGGTGGTGTTGGGTTAATGGTTGGACTCGAAGGGCTTTTCCAGCAGAAGCTATTCTATGATTATGCACTAGTCCTGAAATGTATTAATGTATTAAAATGAATAAAAAAGTGAGCAGAGTGATTAAACCAATGCTTGTATGACATTGCTGGGTCATTTTTGGGCAGCTGTGGCTCACCTCTGTACTTAACATCTCAAGGATTACAAGGAATTAATTCTCTTGCAGTTGTATTTGACTTGCTGGGTTTTAAAAGAGTGCCTGAATTATGTACCTCTTACTGAAATATTCATTCACTGCATCTCATTTTACTGTTATTGCAGCAGTCACTGAAG
>WBNM01004011.1:2271-18247 GCA_013399055.1 Ramphastos sulfuratus | reverse complement strand
CTTCAGAGGTTACTTCCAACCTCACCGTGCTGGGATACTTCCACGACTGAGCCACCTGTATGGTTGCCAATGTGACAGAGAGCTGCTGGCTCTCGCTGCAGCTTCCCAGGCCTATCCAGGACAGCTCTGTTACTGCTCCCAAAGAGGGCTTCTGGCTCTGCTGAGGCAGCAACTGCAGGGGACTGGAAGTGCAGGGTCCTGGGCTCCTGCAGCCACACAGTTTCCTGTGCGTCCAGCCCTGCTTGCCACGGACTTCTCCACCATGCCTAGGGCTCCCTCCTGGCCTGAACAAGAGGAATCCCACCCCAGTCCACCCACTCTGGAGCAGGGGAGCATCACCCCCCAGGGTTCCCTGCCTGCAGCCCCGGGGAGGGGGTTTGTCCCCCACTGAGGTGGAAGGGTGACGGCTGCAGCCAGATGCTGAGCTTGCTGCTTACTGCTCCTGCAGGGAAAAGCCACCAAAAATGATGCCAGCATGGCTGGCCACCCTGCTCTCTAACAGAGAGCCTGGGGTCTGTCTGTCTGTCTGTCTGTCTAGACAGCCGATCCTTCCCTGTTTTCCCTCAGGCTGGGCTAGGGCAGCTCTGCTGCTGACTGGAAGGCAGGATTTGTCCTTCCCTCCCGTGCAGCTCAGGACTCTGTTCAAACATCACAGAGTGGAGGGCTTGGAAGGGACCTCTGGAGATCATCGAGTCCAACATCCCTGCCAGAGTGGCATCACCCAGGGCAGGACACACAGGAACATATCCAGGTGGGTCTGGAAAGGCTCCAGAGCAGGAGACTCCACAGCCTCTCTGGGCAGCCTGCTCCAGGCCTCCAGCACCCTCACACTAAGGAAGTTCTGAGGTGCAGGAGCTCACCTGCAGTGCTCTGGGCAGGGGGAAGAGGTCAGTTTGGAGTTCACTCCTCATACCCACTGTGCCTCTCTGCCCTCTGGCTCTGCCCCCTGCCCTGACTGCCAGGGGCACAGCCCACCAGACCAGTGCAGACTAAGGAAGCTGAGCCTCCAAAAATGAACAGAAACCACAGAAATCTTTGTGCTGCTGGAGTTCTGTGGGACTGGGCATTGGATGTGTGACCTCAGGTGGGCTGGGGGACTGGCAGAGCCACTGCAAGGCTGAGCTCTGCCCAGGCTGACTGGAGCACGACGAATGGTACAAACCCTTATGAGGTTCAGCAAGGCCAAGGGCAAGTTCCTGCACCTGAGGCAATTCCTGGTACCAACCCAGGCTGGGGAGGACTTTGAGGTGCTGAGAGCTGCCAACCCAGCCCCAGCCTGTCCTGGCCTGATCCCCAGCAGTGTGGGCAGCAGGGGCAGGGAGGGGATTCTGCCCCTCTGCTGTGCCTGCTGAGACCTCCCCTGCAGTGCTGGGGCAGCTCTGGAGTGCTCAGCACAGACAGGGACCTGTTGCAGCAGGGCCAGAGGAGGCCACAGCAGTGCTGGCAGGGTGGAAGCTCTGCTGTGAGGCCAGGCTGGGAGAGTTGGGN
The DNA here is from genome assembly GCA_013399055.1 of Ramphastos sulfuratus. Taxonomy (NCBI): domain Eukaryota; kingdom Metazoa; phylum Chordata; class Aves; order Piciformes; family Ramphastidae; genus Ramphastos; species Ramphastos sulfuratus. Next base: position 16,759 of record WBNM01004011.1, on the reverse strand, counting down.
ACCAAGGCAGCGAAGCTGCAGGAAGCTCCTCTCTGAGGTCTGCTAAGCAGGGGCAGCCCAAAGCCCTGCGGGTGAGGCTGTGGGGTCAGCGGGGGTGATGTGTCGTGTCGTGTCGTGCCGTGCCGAGCCGAGCCGAGCCGAGCCGAGCCGTGCTCCTCACGCAGGGCTGTTGCCATCTGCTGGCAGCCTCGGTGGCTCCTCTGGGACGCGCACCCGGCCGAGTCCTGCCCGGCTCCCGCAGGGCATTTTGCTTTCTCGCCACAGCCGAGCGCAGCGCAGCTGCAGCAGCAGTGCCCAGCGGCTCCCCGCAAGCCTCACACACACCCCACCCACCCCGCATGGCCCTTCTGGCGCCCCAGAATCACAGAACCACAGAGCTGCTGAGGTTGGCAGAGCCCTTGGAGCTCCAGTCCAGCCACTCACCCACAGCTCACAGCCCCAACACTGCTGCTTAGCCACTGCCACCAAACCACCTCCCTCAGCACCACAGCCACACAGCTTTAAACACCTCCAGGGGTGGGGACTGCACCACCTCCCTGGGCAGCCTGGATCAGTGCCTGAGAACCTCTGATGGAAAGAAATTGTTCCTCATGGCCAACCTGAATCTGCCCTGGCACAACTTCAGACCCTTTCCTCTTGTCCTGTCACTTGTTCCTTGGGAGCAGAGCCCAAGCCCCACCTGGCTGCAGCCTCCTCTGAGGGAGCTGCAGAGAGCAATGAGCTCTGCCCTCAGCCTCCTCTTCTCCAGGCTCAACACCCCCAGCTCCCTCAGCTGCTCCTCCCCAGCTCTGTTCTGCAGACCCTTCCCCAGCTCTGTTGCCCTTCTCTGGCCCTGCTCCAGCCCCTCAATGTCCTTCTGGCAGTGAGGGGCCCAGAACTGACCCCAGGATTGCAGCTGTGACCTCCTCAATGCTGAGCACAGGGGCACAATCCCTGCCCTGCTCCTGCTGCCCACACCACTGCTGGCCCAGGCCAGGCTGCTCTTGGCTTTGCTCAGTACCGAATCATCAAGCACAGAAGGAGTGAATCTTGGGGAGCAGAATCACAGAATGGTCTGGGTTGGGAGGGACCTCCAGAGCTCATTCACCCCAACCCCCTGCACTCAGCAGGGACATCTCCACTAGAGCAGGTTGCTCACAGCCCTGTCCAGCCTCATCTTGAGTATCTCCAGGCATGTGCCCTCAACCACCTCCCTGGGCAACCTGTTGCAGTGTTCCAGCAGCCTCCTGCTGCAGAACTTGTTCCTAAAATGATGATTGGTGAGGTCCCACCTCTAGTTTTGTGTGTTTGGGGAGAGGAAGGCTGCTCTGGCTCTCTGCAGTCTGTCTGCCTGCAGGACTTCTTGCCACAGCTGGAATTTCTTTTCTCGTGGAGCAGCTGAATTGAATGTGTGAAGGGCAAACAATCCATAACAAGGCAATGTAAATCCAGCTTGCTGGGGCTCTGCAGCTGCTCCGAGTCCCTGCGAAGGGGCCCAGGGACCTGCGGGGTGTCAGCTGTGTGCTGGTGGCACAGAAGCTGGTGCTGGCAGTGGGAGGTGTGCCACAGGCTGTGTGTGCAGGAGCTGTTCCCCAGGGCCATCCACCATCACTCCTCATGGCTTGTGTTTGACAGCAGCCCAGCTTAAGGTGGCTGAGGGAGTCTGCTGTCGGCTTACTGTCTCTCCTGACGGTAGCCCAGTGGCCCTTCTGAGCCCTGCTTTCCTCCTTTGGGCCCCCCGAGAAGGTGTTTGCCTTCCCCTGAGGCAGAGCTGTGCCTGCTGAGCACAAACTATTTGGAGTATGTTTGCTGCCCTGCTGGGGACCTGCCTTGCAATCCTCAGCAGTTCTCCTGAGCTGCTTCCTCCTCCTCCTCCTTCTCCTCACTGTTACCAGCTGCTGAGTGTCTGCTAGAGGCCAATCAGTCTGAAAAGAGAGGGTTAAGCTTTGCAGCCTGTCCCTGAACTGAGGGCTCACAGAGGCAGGGGCCAGCTGGGCTTCAGACTTCTGTGCTCAGCTTTAGGCCTCTCACCCCAAGGACCTTGAGGGGCTAGAGCAAGGCCAGAGAAGGGCAACAGGGCTGGGGAAGGATCTGGAGAACAGAGCTGGGGAAGGATCTGGAGAACAGGGCTGGGGAGGAGCAGCTGAGGGAGCTGAGGGTGTGCATCCTGGAGAAGAGGAGGCTGAGGGCAGAGCTCATTGCTCTCTGCAGCTCTCTGAGAGGAGGCTGCAGCCAGGTGGGGGTTGGGCTCTGCTCCCTAGTTTCAGGTGACAGGAGAGGAACTGGCCTGAAGTTGTGCCAGGAGAGGGTTAGGTTGGAGAGGAGGAAACATTTCTCTGCAGCCAGAGTGGTGAGGGACTGGCCCAGGGAGGTAGTGGAGTCCCCATGCCTGGAGGTGTTCTGGAAACCTGTGGCCATGGCACCTGGGGACAGGGTGTGGTGGCCATGGTGGGATTGGGCTGCTGGTTGGACTGGCCAAGCTTGGAGGCCCTTTCCAGCCCAAACACCTCTGGATTCTGTGGCTCAGCTCTGCAGCCTTGCTGTGGGCTGCTCCCTGGCTGCCATAACCCAGGCATGCAGATCTGTGCACTTTGCCAGGCCAGCACTGCTGTGGCAGCAGGAGATGGAGATGAGAGAGCAGTGTGTGGAGGCTGCAGCTCCTCACCCCTTGGCTCAGGCTTTCTTTCCCAGTAACATTCCCCTGTCTGGGAGGGGCTGAGGCCAGCCTCCATGTGTAGACCCAAAAGCTGTGTCCAGACTACTGCCAGTCACACAGCCCTGTCTGAATGGGCTGCTGGAGCTGGGGTTCATTTGCTGACAGCTGCTCCTAGGTGGCCAGAGCTGCTGGGCTATGGAGCACTTTGGTGTCTGCTCACCTGCCTGTCCCCTGGGGAGGCACACAGAGCCCTGAGCAATGTCCCCACTGTCCCCAAAGCCTTTCTGCTCCTGTCACAAAGAGATGAAGGGAGCTCCTGTCCCATTCACATGTGTGGAGCACACCTTGGCAGCTAACAAAGGGCTGTATTGATTAGGCAGAAGAAAACACAGTGGGGAGTGGCAGAAGCTGCTGGACTGAGCTCCAGAATCAGTCCCTGGTCATGACTTGGTGGCAAAAGGCCTGAAAATTCCCAAGGAAATTAATCTATTGTGTTCATAGATACTTGGTAGCAAAAACCCTGAAATTCCTGAGGAAATTAATCTTCTGTGTTCATAGAGTCACAGAATGTAGAATGTTGAGGTGGGAAGGGACCTCCTGAGATCATAGAGTCCAAATCCACTGCCAGAGGAGGATCACCTGGGGCAGGTCACACAGGAACACATCCAAGTGGGTCTGGAAGCTCTCCACCCAAGGCCACTCCACAGCCTCTCTGGGCAGCCTGCTCCAGGCCTCCAGCACCCTCACAACAAACAACTTTCTCCTCCTGCTCAGATGCAACCTCCTGGCTGCCACTTTGTGCCTCTTGTCCCTTGTCCTGTCCCCGGGCACCACTGACAAGAGTCTGGCCCCAGCCTCTTGCCCCCCACAGCTCCTTTAGCTCTTGCTGAGCATTGCTCAGCTGCCCTCTGGGGCTGCTCTTCTGCAGGCTCTCAGCCCCAGGGCTCTCAGCCTTTGCTCCTCCCAGAGCTACTCCAGGCCCCTCAGCAGCTTTGCAGCCTCCTCTGGGCTCTCTCCAGCAGTTCTCTGTCTCTCCTGAACTGGGGAGCCCAGGACTAGACGCGAAGGTGTCTCTGTTCTTGTTTCACCCCTGCACAGAGCTCTGCTCTCCACAGTGGGCTGGTCTCTCCCTTGCTTCTCCAGACTGGCAGCCTCAGGTCCCTCAGCTCTTCCTAAAGGACTGGCTCAGTACTGCTTGGAGGAGAGGGTGGGAGTGTAAATCATACACGAATGTCCCTGAAGGCAGCACTCTGCTTCAGGGCTGTGGTGGGAAGTCCCTTTTCTGGTCAGCAAAGAGCCTGGCTGGAGTGCTGGCCTTGCACAGAACAGCTTGTAAGGAGCTGGAAAGCAAAGACCTTGAAGCCTTATCTTGAGCTGCAAGCACAGTGTGGGACCAAGAAAGGTGGGAGCTGGGAACATCGAGGGGCTGCCAGCAGCCAGGCAGTGCTGCAGCAGAGGTGTCTCAGTAAGAGTTGGAGGGGCACAGCTGGCAGTGGTCAGGGCTTCCTGGCTTTACTGTAGGGGCTCTGGATTTAGGCTCCTCACAGTGGTGCTGAACCTTCCCAGAGGGAGGAGCAGCAGAGGAACTGGGAGAGCCAAAGAGCTGTGAGCTGCTCTGCTGAGCAGCAGCTCCAGACAGCCAGGAGGAGAGGTTAAAGCCTAACTGGAGCAGCAGGACCTTCCCGTGCTGGGCTCAGCAGGAAGGGCAGCAGCTTATCGAGGTACAGGAGGCTTCCAGGCAGTGCTGCTGCTGCAGTTCCTGCTCAGACCCCTGTGCTTGAGGAGGCATGCCCCAGAGGAGACCGAGTGAGGAGATCTGGAGGAGATGTGACTGACGAAGGTAATGGAAGGAAAGAGCCTTGTGTGTGCTGAACAGGCACGGCTGAGGGCTGAGCTTGGAAGTGTGGGAGGTAGCTGCAGGAGAAGCAGCAAAGCAGCCACAGCCCTGCTGAGCTGGGGGTCTGACAAGGGCTGCCATGGGGCAGGGACAGTGGTGTGGGCTGAGTCACCCTGTGGTGCTGGCTCTGGCAGGAGGGAGCTGGGGCTGGTACCTGCCCACTCAGTCAGCAGCCCCTTCTCTGTGGGCACTGCAGACCCGAGCCACAGCGGTGGTTGTGGCTCCTGGCTGCCATCCCTGGGGAGCAAGGCAAGCAGAGCTCAGCTTCCTCTTCATGCCCATAAGGAAGGGATTTGTCATCTGGTGCTTAAATATTCACCAGAACTGTCAGGAAGCACCACAGAAGCTTTGGAAACATCTGCAGGTCTTTTCCATTGGCCATGGGAGAAGAAACTTGCACCAGGGGAGGTTTAGGTTGGACATTAGAAGAAACTTCTTCACTGGAAGGGTTCTGAAGTCCTGGCTCAGGTTGCCCAGGGAGGTGGTGGAATCCCCATCCCTGCAGGTGTTCCCAAGAGGCAGAGCTGTGGTGCTGAGGGCCATGGCTTAGCCCCAGCCTTGGCAGAGTTAGAGACTGGTTGGACCTGATTATCCTCAAGGTCTTGTCCAAGCACAATTCCATGGCTCCCTGGCTGCCGGCAGCCTGTGCCCCTGGAGCAGGGCTGGCACTGGATGGGACCCATCAGGCGTGCTTTTATTTTGGTAGTGGCCTGGCAGGGAGGGCCATGGCCACAGGTTGGCTCTCCCCTCTCCTTATCGCGGGAACAAAAGGAGCTGTGTTGGGAGCTGGCTCCGCGGAGCCGCACATTGCACCTGGACTTTGCTTCCCTCCTGCCTGCAGGAGCCGCCGGCGGCCCCAGGAGCTGCACCGCCCGGGCTGGGGAGGAGATGTGTCCACAGGTGGGTCTGAGGGCACAGCAAGGTGAGCCAGCAGGCACACCAGGGGCATCAGAGGGCTGCAGCAGCTCTGCTGTGAGCACAGGCTGAGGGAGCTGGGGGGGTGCAGCCTGGAGAGGAGAAGGCTCCAGGGAGACCTCAGAGCTGCCTGCCAGTGACTGAAGGGATCCTGCAGGAAGGCTGCAGAGGACTTTAGCTGAGGGTGTCTGAGACAGGCCAAGGGGGAATGGTTTGGAGCTGAGGCAGAGCAGGGTTAGAGTGGAGCTGAGGAAGAAGTTCTGCGGTGTGAGGGTGCTGAGAGTCTGGCACAGGCTGCCCAGGGAGGCTGTGGCTGCCTCAAGTCTAGCTGAGAGGTGTCCCTGCCCATGGCAGGGGGTCACAGTAGATGAGCTCTGAGGTCCCTTCCAGCCTGAGCTGTGCTGTAGTGCTGTGGGTGGCTCTGTGGAGGGTGACAGATCCACGCTCCCAGGACTGCTCTCACCCAGATGTCAGGAGGAGGCAGGATGGGATCCACCCAACTCAGCCACTCACTGTTTCCTTGCTGGGTTGTTGTGTGCAGCTTAGGAGCAACCTTTCCTCCCTGTAGGCCTGATGGCCACTCCACATTCCTCACTGCCTGGCTCTTCTGGAGGGAGCTGGGCTGGAAGCAGTGCTGGCTGCAAGCCTTTGGGGTGCTGAGGGCAATATGCCAGATCTGGTGTCTTGTGAGTTGGGTGTTGGTGTGGGGTTTAGGGGGGAAGTGGGTATCTCCAGCACAGTTCTCCTGCCCAGGTGTGAAGGATTTTCATGGCCATGGTGGCCTCAGGTTGGACTCAATGTTCTCAGAAGTCTCTTCCAGCCAGAACAATTCTGTAATTTTAGGTCAAGGGTAGTAGCCTCTAAGCCCAACTTTGAGGGCTGTGTTGTCAAAGTTGCCTTCACCTGAGGCTGCCTGGCTTCTCTGAAAGGTGGGCATTGCCCACATACATGGCAAGAGGTAAACAGTGCAGCTGAGAAGCCAGAGCCTTGTGCTGGTGATGGGCTCTGGGGTGGATTGCTGGGACCCAGAGGCTGAGCTGCCATAGGGCAATGCTTAGCTTGGAGAAGAGCAGGCTGAGGACAAGGAAAAATGTGAGCACCCTGCCCTGAAGCAACAGGGCTGGGGGAGGGGAGGTGTTAAGTTATTATGCCCAAGGGAGGCCACATCTGAAGCCCTGGGTCCAGCTCTGGGCTTCCCAGTCCAGCAGAGACAGAGAACTGCTGGAGAGAGTCCAGAGGAGGCTGCAAAGCTGCTTAGGGGCCTGGGGCAGCTCTGGGAAGAGCAAAGGCTGAGAGCCCTGGGGCTGAGAGCCTGCAGAAGAGCAGCCCCAGAGGGGAGCTGAGCAATGCTCAGCAAGAGCTAAAGGAGCTGTGGGGGGCAAGAGGCTGGGGCCAGACTCTTGTCAGTGGTGCCCAGGGCCAGGACAATGGACACAAAGTGGCAGCCAGGAGGTTGCAGCTGAGCAGGAGGAGAAAGTTGTTTGTTGTGAGGGTGCTGGAGGCCTGGAGCAGGCTGCCCAGAGAGGCTGTGGAGTGTCCTTGTGTGGAGAGCTTCCAAGGCCAGCTGGGCACTGTGCTGCTGGGCAAGCTGCTGTGGGTGCCCTGCTTTGGCAGGGGGTTGGGCTGAGTGATCTCCAGAGGTCCCTTCTAACCTCACCCTGCTGGCACTCTGAGACTGCAGAGCTTTGAGGGTGGTTGTATTAAATCAGGCTCAGGTGGAAGCAGAACACAACCCAGCAGCCTTCTCCCAGCCTTCAAACTGGCCTAAAGCTGCTTTCAGCACAAGGCCTCTTGGGCACGTGTGCCCAGCAGGCTGGTGGCACCAAAAGCCATGCTGGGCTTGGTGGCACTGGCTGGGCTACTTCTGTGATTGAGATCAGAGAATCCCAGACTGGTTTGGGTTGGAAGAAACCTCCAAGATCATCCAGTGCCAGCCCCCTGCCATGGGCAGGGACACCTCCCACCAGCACAGGTTGCTCAAGGCCTCATCCAGCCTGGCCCTGAACACCTCCAGGGAGGTTGTGGCTCGCAGAATTACAGAATGATTGGATCACATTCTGTGATTCTGTGATCCACAGCTTCCCTGGGCAACCTGTGCCAGTGTCTCCAGACAGGAAGCATCCACACCCCCAGGCTGCCCTTGGTGCAGGGCTGTTGTCGCCAGCTCCTACCCCCTGCCTGTCCTGTGTGCACCCCGAGCTGGGCTGTCACAAACAGGCTCATGCTTGCTGGGAAAGCAGAACTGCTCTTCCTTTTCCCTCTCCTCCCACTTCCCTTCCTGAGCTTCCAAGGACAGCAGAGCTCCAGGAAGCTGGGACAGCTTCAGGCACGAGCCTAGGACCAGCCCTGCAGAAAATGCCTGGGAGGAACTTCCCTGGGAGCCAGACTTTGCCCTTCTTGCCAAGGCAAGTTCTCACCAAAGCTTGGGCTGAAGAAGCTTCTGACCATCCCAGATCAAAGCTTAACGTGGCCCTGCCTAGATCTTCCAGCTGACTCTCAGAAGCTCTATCTCCTCTCCTCATACTCAAGTGAGTTGTGACCAGCAGCACAGGGAGGGGATCCTGCCCCTCTGCTCTGCTCACACCCCCATGCAGCACTGCCTCCAGTTCTGGTGCCCCCAGCACAGGAAGGACCTGGAGCTGCTGGAGAGGGTCCAGAGGAGGCCACGAGGATGATCAGAGGCTGGAGGAGCTCTGCTGCGGGGACAGCCTAGGAGGGTTGGGGCTGTTCAGCCTGGAGAAGAGAAGGCTCCAGGGAGACCTCAGAGCAGCTTTCCAGTGCCTGAAGGGGCTGCAGGAGAGCTGGGGAAGGACTCTGGACAAGGGCTGGGAGTACCAGGCTGAGGGACAATGGCTTTGAGCTGGGAGAGGGGAGACTGAGTGGAGAGGAGGAAGAAATTGTTTGGAATGAGGGTGGGGAGAGACTGGCACAGGTTGCCCAGGGAGGCTGTGGATCACAGAATCACAGAATGTGATCATGGATTCACATTCCCTGATTTCTGTGCTCCACAACCTGCCTGGAGGTGTTGAAGGCCAGGCTGGATGAGGCCTTGAGCAACCTGCGCTGGTGGGAGGTGTCCCTGCCCATGGCAAACAGGTCTGGCCCGAGGGGGAGATGCTTTGTTCAGGACCTGGAGTCACTATAGGACCTTGAGCACTTTTTCAGGTCAGGGCTCTCTGTGTGTCCCCTTTCTGAGGTCTAAAGTTTGCCTGAAGCACCTCAGGGTGTGCTTTGTTTGGGTGCTGGTGCCACCAACCCCTCTCTGAACCTTCTTCTCCTGTGAGAGCCCTGGAGGTGCTCAGCCTGGAGAGGAGCAGCCTGAGGGGCATCTGATCAATGCTGAACAATACTTCCAGGGTGGGTGGCAGAAGGATGGCACCAGGCTTTATGGAACCCAGGAGGTTCCATCTGAGCAGGAGGAGAAAGTTGTTTGTTGTGAGGGTGCTGGAGGCCTGGAGCAGGCTGCCCAGAGAGGCTGTGGAGTGTCCTTGTGTGGAGAGCTTCCAAGGCCAGCTGGGCACTGTGCTGCTGGGCAAGCTGCTGGGGGTGCCCTGCTTGAGCAGGAGGGGGTTGGGCTGGGTGATCTCCAGAGGTCCCTTCCCACCCCACCCTGCTGGCACTCTGGGACTTGCATGCTGCAGAAGCTGGATTTGAGCCCTTAGTGAGAGCCTTCAGCTGCTGGGGGCTGCTTTTCTCTTTAGCCTTCCCAAAGTGGAGGTGTGGTAGGACAGTGTGGTCCCCGTGTGGGTGTCTGTGCCTGCTGTAAGCACTGTGGTTGGCACTGCTTTGGGCTCTGGAGGGCCCACAGGGTCTCTCCTCTGCAGGAGGTGGTGAGCCCATGGCTCAGTCTTTGTGCCAGGCTCTGAGCTGTTCCTCAGGATGTGCCTGGCACAGGGACTGTGAGGCACTGCCTGCCTGTGGGGAGGCTGCTGAGGCAGGTTCAGCTTCCCCAGAGCTGCCATGTGCCAGCCCTTCCTGCTCAGGAGGGGGGTGGCTGCTGGGGCTGCTCCCTGAGCTGTGTGGCTCAAACTGGAGTATCAGAAGTTGCATCTGAACATGAGGAGGAACTTCTGTAACTGAAGGGTGCTGGAGGCCTGGAGCAGGCTGCCCAGGGAGGTTGTGGAGTCTCTACCTCTGGAGACTTTCCAAACCCACCTGGATGTGTCCCTGTGTGCCCTGCCCTGGGTGATGCTGCTCTGGCAGGGGGTTGGACTGAATGCTCTCCAGAGGTCCCTTCCACCCCCTACCAGCCTGTGCTTCTGTTCTTGGCAAGGCCCCTGGGGCACTTGTGGCCAAGCCTGGCTGTCCATAGCCTACTAATGGCTTTAAGTGTACCATGAAGGGGTTCCAGCTGGGCAGAGTGGTTTTATTTTCTGCCTGCTCACTGAGCAGCAAACCTGGAGAGAGGTGGCAGAGGGGGACAAAGGGTCAGAGCACCTGCTCCTGAGGCCAGAAGAGAAGAGGTTTTTGGCTGCACCTTTGCCCAGGGCACAGGAGCTTGGTTTTGCTTTGCTCTCACAGGCATTTGGCAACTCCTTGCTGTTTTGCCTCTGTCCTCCTTGCATCTTTCCTCAGGGTTTAGTTACTTAACCTGTGCTGAAATGTAAAGCAAAGTTCTCCACGCTGCTGCTCAGGAGGAGGACTTTGTTTACAGCTCCAGCAGCCTCTGCACTCATTGACCACAGAGGTTGAATTTTAATGGGGCTCTTGTGCTGGAGGTCTCAGTTCAGGCTGCTTTGGCAGCAGGAAATTTTGTCTCCTGCTCTAGACACAAAGAAAGTTTTGCAAACTCTGTTCCAGACCAGAAATAAATCCTTGCCCCTGCTGGGGGTGCATAAAGGAGGCAGGCTCCTGGGCTCCTCTACTGCCTGCTTCAGGCTTTGAAGGGCTGATCATAGGGTGCCAGGTTCAAGGGGACCCCAAGACTCATCTGGTCCAACCTTTCTAGGGGATGGTGGAGCTAAAATGAGCTGGCCCAGCAGCCTGGCAAGCTGAGGCTTCAAACTGGCCAATGCAGGGGCATCCACCACTGCCCTTGGGAGATGACTCCTTATTTGCTGACTGCTGGCACAGCTCTCAGAGCCTGGCAGAAGGGAGAGCCCAGCACAGCCCTACCTATGCAGGTCACATTCACTACCTGTGGACACACAGCAAGGGTCAGTAGGTGCCCACCCTGAGTCAGCATCTGCTCTAGTCCAGGGCTATGGGCAAAGCTGCTTGCTGCCATGTCTGGATGGCTTTGGGGTGTGCAGGTGAGACAAGCCCATGGGCACAGCTGGCTGCAGAATCACCAGCTGAAGCCTGGTCCCTTGGCTAGAGCCTCAGCACAGCAGCTGCCTCAGGGTCCTCCCAGAGATCTCTCATCCAACCTGTCCACACCTGGTAACTGCCACCAGGGAGATGTTTGGTAAGCATTTGATAGACAAATCATGGAATGGCTTAGGCTGGAAAGAACCTCAGAGCTCATCTGCTCCAACCTCCTGTCATGGGACACCTCTCAGCTAGAATCAGCTGCTCAGAACCTCACCCAGCCTGGCCTTGGACACCCCCAGGCAGGAGGCAGCCACAGCCTCTCTGGGCAGCCTGTGCCAGACTCTCAGCACCCTCACACTGCAGAACTTCTTCCTCAGCTCCACTCTAACCCTGCTCTGCCTCAGCTCCAAACCATTCCCCCTTGGCCTGGCTCAGACACCCTCAGCAAAAGTCTCTCTGCAGCCTTCTTGCAGGATCCCTTCAGGCACTGGCAGCAGCTCTGAGGTCCCCCTGGAGCCTTCTCCTCTCCAGGCTGAATCCCCCCAGCTCCCTCAGCCTGTGCTCACAGCAGAGCTGCTGCAGCCCTTGGGTCACCTTTGTGGCCTCCTCTGGCCTCACTCCAGCAGCTCTGAGTCCTTTTGCTGGGATCAGCAGCACTGGAGGCAGGATTGGAGGTGAGGTCTCAGCAGAGCTGAGTCCAGGGGTAGAGCTTCCTCTCTTGCCTTGCTGCCCACACTGCTCTGGCTGCAGCCCAGCACACAGCTGCCTCATCACACTGCTGCCCTGAGCTGCTCAGCTCTGCCCATGCTTCCCCTGGAGAGGGTCAGCAAAGGGACCCAAGCAGGGGGGTTCATCAGAGCACTCGTGGGCTGATGGTTTGGGTTTGTCTGTTCGGGTTCTTGGCAGCAGTTGTGTTCACTTTGACCTCGTTAGAATCATGGAATAGTTTGGGATGCAAAACACCTTTCAGATCACAGAATCCAACCCAGAGCACCACTGAGCCATGGCCCTAAGCACCACAGCTCCACAGCTCCAGACATGGGGACTCCAACACTGCCCCGGGCAGCCTGGGACAGAACTTCGTTCGTAGATTGATGGAATGGTTTGGGTTGGAAGGGACCTGAAAGATCATCTAATGCCAATCCCCTGCCATGGCCAGGGACCAGCACAGGTTGTTCAAGGTCTCATCTAGCCTGGACTTCAGCATCTCCAGGCAGGTTGTGATCACATTCTGTGATTCTGTGATCCACAACCTCCCTGGGCAACCTGTGCCAGTCTCTCCCCACCCTCACTGCAAACAATTTCTTCCTCATCTCCACTCTCAGTCTCTCCTCTCCCAGCTCAAAGCCTTTGTCCCTTGGCCTGGCACTCACAGCCCTTGTCCAAAGGCCCTCCCCAGCTCTCCTGTAGCCCCTTCAGCTACTGGCAGGCTGCTCTGAGGTCTCCCTGGAGCCTTCTCTTCTCCAGGATGAGCAACCCCAATTCTCCCAACCTGTCTGCACAGGGGAGGCTCTCCAGCCTCTAATCATCTTGGTGGCCTCCTCCAGACCCACTTCAGAAGCTCCAGGTCCTTCTTGTGCTGGGGGCAATTGATGAGAGCTCGTAGCATGGAACAAAGCCAAGGCTTTGACTGCTTGCTCTGCTCCCCAGCATCCATGTGGCTTAGAAACCACTTCTCCATCCATCCCTTTGAGGCTTTCAGGGCATTAGCTCAAATTCTTGCAGTCTGCTTTTGGTGTTGAGTGTGTGGAGGCAGTCTTTGAGTCAGTGAGTGAAACAAAATGAGGTGTTGAAAACTTCTAAAGGAGTTCACACTCCCAGAAGGACACTGAGAGGCTGGAGCAGGGCCAGAGAAGGGCAACAGAGCTAGGGAAGGGTCTGGAGAGCAGGGCTGGGGAGGAGCAGCTGAGGGAGCTGGGGATGTTGAGCCTGGAGAAGAGGAGGCTGAGGGCAGAGCTCATTGCTCTCTGCAGCTCCCTGAGAGGAGGCTGCAGCCAGATGAGGGTTGGGCTCTGCTCCCTAGTCTCAGGGGATAGAAGGGGAGGCAATGGCCTGAAATTGTGCCAGGGGAGGATTAGGTTGGAGAGGAGGAAAAATGTCTTTGCTGCCAGAGTGTTCAGGGACTGGCACAGGCTGCCCAGGGAGGTGATAGAGTCCTCAGTCCTGGAGGTGTTCCAGAAATGTGTGGCCATGGCACCTGGGGCCAGGGTTTGGTGGCCATGGTGGTGCTGGGTGGATGTTGGACTGGCTGAGCTTGGAGGCCTTTTCCAACTATCACACTTCTGTCATTCCCTGGGCATAGAATCACAGAATGTCAGGAGTTGGAAGTGACTTCCAGAGATCATCATGTCCAATGCCCCTGCAAAGCAGGACCACTTGGGGCAGGTCACACAGGATCACAATGTCCAGGTAGGTTTTGAAGCTCTCCAGAGAAGGAGACTCTACAGCCTCTCTGGGCAGCCTCCTCCAGGCCTCCAGCACCCTCACAACAAACAACTTTCTCCTCCTGCTCAGATGCAACCTCCTGGCCAGTTTGTGCCCCTTGTCCTGCCCTGGGCACCACTGACAAGAGCCTGGCCCCAGCCTCTTGCCCCCCACAGCTCCTTTAGCTCTTGCTGAGCATTGCTCAGCTCCCCTCTGGGGCTGCTCTTCTGCAGGCTCTCAGCCCCAGGGCTCTCAGCCTCTGCTCCTCCCAGAGCTACTCCAGGCCCCTCAGCAGCTTTGCAGCCTCCTCTGGACTTTCTCCAGCAGTTCTCTTTCTCTCCTGAACTGGGGAGTCCTTGAACCTATGGACACAGCACCCAGATGTGTGCTACAGCTCTCCCTGCTCTGAGGAGGTGGATTTCTGCCCACAGCCCCAAAGTATTTTCTCCTGCCATGAGGGCAGCCCTGGAGCTAACCCTGTGCCATGGAGCTAACCCTGAGCCCTGGAGCTAACCCTGTGTCCTGGAGCTAACCCTGAGCCCTGGAGCTAGCCCTGAGCCCTGGAGCTAACCCTGTGCCCTGGAGCTAACCCTGAGCCCTGGAGCTAACCCTGAGCCCTGGAGCTAACCCTGTGCCCTGGAGCTAACCCTGAGCCCTGGAGCTAACCCTGTGCCCTGGAGCTAACCCTGCTGCTGTGCCCCTGTGTCCCCAGGCCAATGAGGTGACAGACAGTGCCTACATGGGCTCGGAGAGCACCTACAGCGAGTGCGAGACCTTCACAGATGAGGACAGCAGCACCCTGGTGCCACAGGAGCTGCAGGACGAGGTGGAGACCGACAGTGCCATCGGCAGTGCCATCGGCAGTGCCATCGGCAGTGCCATCGACTCGGCCCTGCCCTCCGAGCTCACCGACCCCAGCGAGGAGCCCGAGCACGGGTGAGTGGGCAGGGGCACACCTACAGCATCACCCAGCACAGCCACTGCCCAGCTCTGCCCAGGCTGGGGCTGAGCCATGGCCCTCAGCACCACAGCTCTGCCTCTGGGAAACCCCTCCAGGGATGGGCATTCAGCCACCTCCCTGGGCAGCCTGTGCCAGGCCTTCAGAACCCTTTCACTTGTTTATTCTCATATCCAAACTGAACCTCCCCTGGGGCAGCTTGAGGCCATTTCCTCTCCTCCTACCCCTTGTCCCTAGGGAGCAGAGCCCAACCCCCAGCTGGCTGCAGCCTCCTCTCAGGGAGCTGCAGAGAGCAATGAGCTCTGCCCTCAGCCTCCTCTTCTCCAGGCTCCACACCCCCAGCTCCCTCAGCTGCTCCTCCCCAGCTCTGCTCTCCAGACCCTTCCCCAGCTCTGTTGCCCTTCTC
>WBNM01004009.1:55764-69197 GCA_013399055.1 Ramphastos sulfuratus | reverse complement strand
CTCATCTTTCTTACAAGCCCCCTGTAAGTACTTTAATTACCCTTTTAGCCTTGGGCAAGTCTAAAGCCATGGAAATACAAAAACCACAAGGACATATGTAAGAATAATTCCCAGATTCCAGGCATTTTCAGTTCAAGGACTTCTCAAGCAGGATGTGGTTTCAATATATTGTCTAACGTACCCTTGAACCCATGCTGGCTTTCAGCATACAGAATGCAGCTCCAGCAATTGTGTAGGGATCCATCACCCTCCATCCCTCATGGAGATGAAACAAGTTGCTGGCTCCTTATAGCATTATTTTTTTTTTTTTTATTTAAACCAACTATGTGGTGCTGCAAGCACCACTCTGACAGACCAAGTAGTCCTACACTCATCATAATGGCCTGTCTCCCAAAAGCCAGGAAAATTATTTTGGAAACAAGATCAATGCCTCCACAGGGTTTACTAACTGAATACTGCACTAGGATGAAGCAAGTGGCTCTGTAGATTTAGCAAACTGAAAACAAACAAACAAAATGTTCTACCAAGCCTCCAACTGCTGACTACTTCACTGCCACAGTGTGCTGGTTGGAGGCTAATTGGAACATTTTAATGAAAAAAAAAAATAGATTATAGGCTGTTAAAAGCAAACACTGGGGATGTCTGCTTCACTCATAGGCTTGCTGAGATGGAGAAGAACAAGGACACAAATATAGATAAGACAGAGAGTCTCTCTCTGGGAGCTGCTGTGTCTTCTGGGCTTCTGCTGTATAACTCAACTAACCACTTTGCTACTAACCTCCTCTTGCTGATCCTCCAAACTCACCTTGCACATAAGGAAGAGCCTGGGATAAGGTAGAGGGGTGGAAAGAAGGTGAAAGGGTGGTTGGGAGCCCCTCCTGGAGACTGATTTCTGGGAGGGGAGTTGTGTTTCTGTTTTACCTTTAACTTGTATATCTCTGTAACTATTCCTGTCTATTGTGTATATCTCTGCTTGTACATTGTGCTAAGCTGTAAATAGAGCTTCAGTCCTTAACTTCCAGCCAGCTGAGTCTAGTCTGGGTGATTGTCATAGAGTGAGGCTGATAGGTAACTCCCAAACTACCACAAACAGCATCCTACACCTTGCCTAGCACTTGACAAACAGACAAACCTACCAACACCCTAATGACAGTGAAGAACATCACTGAACACCGACCACAAGCAGAGCTCTGGAGGCTAAACTCTGCTTCTCAAAACAGAAAAAGAATGGAGAGACCTGAGAAGTGACAAACTTGAATGGTTTTGCTTCGTTCCTTTCAGAGAGATCTTCTAATTGCAAAAACAGCTGGATAAACCCAGTCCCAAAGCTCTGAATTGTTTTACATCTGCACAGGCCAACATGGTCATATATTGCACTACCTCAAAAAATAACTCAGTTGCAAATTGCAATGATTTTGGTTTTCCATTGCACATGTGCGGTTTTTTTTTCTCCCCACACAGGATATTGGTAAGACAGAAGCACACAAGAAGAGAACCACCTTCACAGCTCACTCACAAAAAATGCCACAGATCAGCCTCCAACTTTTATATTAAAACCCAGGAAAGGTTAGAAGCTAAAATAGCCAGTGCTGGGAAGTTTACAGGTGATACCAGGCTCTATTTTTGCACTCTGGGTGCTACTTCTATCACTTCCGAGCTCTCCTGCTGGTGAAACAAGATCAGCTCCTCAATAAAAAGCAGCTGGCTGAAGCTAAAGCAAGGTGTATGAGAAATTATATTCATGTTCATGGCAGAAATATAGCCAACAGCAAGATAAAGGAGGGAAAAAAAAAAAACCTACCTCTCCAGTGCCAGCATCTGGAGCTTTTAAAACTTAAAACGATCGCATTTAAGATGGGTAAAGTACCAGCACTGGATGGAGCATGCCTAAGTGGCCAAGAAGGCTACTGGCATCCTGGCCTGGATCAGGAATAGTGTGGCCAGCAGGACCAGGGAAGTTCTTCTGCCCTGTGCTCAGCACTGGTCAGGCCACGCCTTGAGTGCTGTGTTCAGTTCTGGGCACCCCAATTGAAGACAGACATTGAGGTGGGCACCAAGACTGGTGAGGGGCCTGGAGCACAGCCCTGTGAAGAGAGGCTGAGGGAGCTGGGGGTGTGCAGCCTGCAGAAGAGGAGGCTCAGGGCAGACCTCATTGCTCTCTACAGCTACCTGAAGGGAGGTTGTAGCCAGGTGGGGTTGGGCTCTTCTCCCAGGCACAGAGCAAGAGGACACAGCCTCAAGCTGTGCCAGGACAGGTTTGGGCTGGACCTCAGGAAGAAGTTCTTTAGACAAAGAGTGATTGGCATTGGAATGGGCTGCCCAGGGAGATGGTGGAGTTGCCACTCCTGGAGGTGTTCAAGAAGTGTGGAGATGTGGCACTTCAGGATATAGGTTAGTGGTCATGGTTGTTGGGTGATGGTTGGACTTGATCCTGAAGTTCTTTTCCAGTCACACAAGCACAGAATTAACCAGGTTGGAAAAGACCTCTAGGATCAAGTGCAACCTAATCCTTCTAATTAACTAACTCATAGCACTAAGTGCCTCATCCAGCCTCATTTTAAACCCCTCGAGGGATGGTGACTCCACCACCTCCCTGGGCAGCCCATTCCAATGCCAATCACTCTTTCTGTGAAGAACTTCTTCCTAACATCCAGCCTGAACCTGCCCTGGCACAGCTTGAGACTGTGTCCTCTTGTTCTGTCCCTGGGTGCCTGGCAGAAGAGACCAACCCCACCTGGCTACAACCTCCTTTCAGGTAGTCATAGAGAGCAACAAGGTCCCCCCTGAGCCTCCTCTTTTCCAGGCTGAATCTTCAAGATTCTACAATTAAGATAAACCTGTGAAGCTTCTCTGAAACATGAAGATCAATACTTAGGAGAACAGACAGCCACTTCCAGAATGTATTTAAAAGCAGCCATCAAGCAAATTACATTAAAAATCTATGGAGTTGGTAATTAATTTCATAGGTGATGATAAATAAAAGCCACCAGATGTGCATCCAGCTTCTGTGTGGTAGCTCTGAGCACTACACAATTGCATGCTGAACATGTCTGGAAAACAATGACCTCCCTGCCTGACCTGCTTAGGTAACTTTTCATCTCTGTCTGTGCCTATCTCCTGTGTACAGCCAGTGCTGGCCTCAGACTGATGAATAAAACAGCAAGGTGGAAAGGATGGATTTGTGAAAGGACACCAGCAGTTTATTTTTTTTCCACACAAAGACATTTTTGCTCTTTCTGTTCTCTGAGCCTGAAAAGAGTTCCTGCCGCCAGGGCTGCCAGGGGTTTCTAAAGCCTTTGCTCTGGGTCTCCAGGCATCTCTCTGTGCACGTTTCAATAACCTTTACTTCTGCTGAATGATTCAACAAAGCAAAGATTTGCTGTTGGCAATCTCCGACCTGAAAGAAAAACTTAGAGCTTGCAATTTGTTCGTTAAAGCTCCTGCAAGGGAAATAAAAAATAATCTCTCCTCTTTGACCCTGGTTGGGAACTTCGCTTTGAGGACTGACAGGAGGAAATTCAGTCAAAGTTTTGATGAATGATGGGAAAAACAGTTGACAAAATTGCAGGCCTAAGGGATAAGATGGCAGTGACAAGTGTTATTTGGTGACATTGATGATGACAATCCACACTGAAAGAATCTCAGAATGATTTGGGTTGGAAAGTACCTTCAAAGGTCACCTAGTCCAGCCTCCCTGTAGCGAGCAGGAACAACTTCAACTAGGTCAGGGTGCTCACAGCCCTGTCCAACCTGACCTATAATGTTTCCAGGGATGAGGCTTCTACCACCTCTCTGTGCCAGCATTTCATCAGCCTCACTATAAAAAATTCATTCTTTATATGCAGTCAAAGCCTCCCTCTTTTCCTTAAAAGCATCATCCCTTGGTCTGTCACAACAGATTCTGTTAAAAAGACCATTCCTGTCTTTCTTATGGTCCCTGCATGCCTGTCCTGGTGGAGTGGCAAGAGCTGCATGGATGATGAGAGCCTACACTACTCCCAGGTCTGAAAGGACATAGTGGACTTCAAGGAAAAGATTTTACTGTTTCTACATTTCTTTTTACATGGTTGTAAGCTGAAGGGAAATGCAGCTCTGCATTAAACACTGCTGCCAGTCAGGCTGCTCTATGCTGCAAGAACCTGAGTCATGACTGATCTTAGGAACCAAAAAGTAACTTGACCAGTTCTTTGCCATCACTGTTTTCCCTTTTGATATCTACAACTGTTCATCTGCTGCTTCAGGTCTGTCAGGAGAATACCACGAGGCAGGACAGTACCACAGCCCTCTGAAACCACAGAGCATCAATCTTCCCTCGATTGCACCTTGGCATGAGGCCAATCTGACATCATGCAACCAGGAGCTGCATGCAGAACCTAAAATTTCAAACAGCAGCCACAACAGACTACATTTTCATTTGCTACGCCTCCATATCCAATATAGAGGACATCATCCTCCTGTCTGATGCCAAGCTCACCAGGCTGGGTTTTGTTTTTTTTTTCGTTCTTGATCTTCATCCATCAGGCAAAATGTCATCAGTGATGAGAGTACAGCTCTTGGTAAAGGAATGATGTGTTAACTTGTGCTCCCTCTGCTGCTCCTGCTGCAGCACAGCAAAGTACAGCCTGATGGAACCTTCAGATGGCTGCCTTCTGCCCAGAGCTCAGCCCTATTTCCCCGAGTTTTCTGCCCTTTTCTAAAGAGGAGGAGATTTTAAAGCAGAGTAGCGAAGCATACAAAGGTGATGGATTTTAAATGAAGTGATTTCTAAGGCAACAGATCCAAGTGGGGTCTATGCTGCTCAGGACCCTATGGTCCTTCCAGCCCAGCTGCGTGGATAACATATCCCTTGGCCAGACCTGGGATGTCCCCTCCCCAGGGTGATGCAGAGCTAGTCCAAGGACACAACGAGGCACATTTATAAGGCAATGGTCACAGAAACAGAATCACAGTATGCAGAGGTTTGGAAGGGACCTCTGGAGATTATCTAGTCCAAGTCCACCACTAAAGCAGGTCCACCCAGAGCAGGTTGCACAGGATCACATCCAGGCAGGCTTTCAGAAGACTCCACAACCTCTCTGGGCAGCCTGGTCCAGTGCTCTGTCACAGGGCGCCCAGACCTCTGGCCTTGGAGAGGACACTTTCCCTACAGGGCCACCACATTGGAGGAGCAGAATGGAGCAAAGGAGAGGATTTAGACCTCTGGACAAATGGTAACCATAAAAATAATCAGAGCTATCTATAAAAATGTAAATCAACATTTTTGAAGAATTACAGATCACTCAACTTAGCTACAAACCATTTTCTGAAAGGCTTTGTTTGGTCATTTATGGTTACACATGCCCTCAGTTTCTACAGCTTAAACAGCACCAAGTGAAGTAACAAGTGGGGCTAATTAATCACCACCCAGCATCACTCAGACCCACAGCAAGGCTATTTAAATCAGCAACAATTTCCCCCTCTTTACTCACAGTATTTGAAAGTACCCAAATGTGTTTACTGCCAGAAAGAAATTAATTTTAGGAGAAAGGCTAAAGAGGAAACAGGAAGAATGCCCCTGAAGAAGGAAGGCTACGCAAGCACAATCATCTGCTTTGAAACACACATCCTGGCTGCTCAGCAAGTTCAGCAGGGTAAACAGAACGCAACCAGCAGGGCCAGCCATGGAGTACTAACTTTCTACAGACACATTTTCCCTTGGGCTGAGGAAAAGAGTTCCCTTGGTATCCAGTGCTTCAGGACTGCAGGTTGGATAATATGCATGGGAGGTGTCCCTGCCTGTGGCAGGGGGCTGGAAGTAGATGATCTTTGAGGTCCCTTCCAACCTTACCATTTTATAACTTTCCTTTTTGTGTGTTTGCTTGTAGAATTTTNCTCACCAGAGCTGAGCAGAGAGGGGAGAATCATCTCCCTCGACCTGCTGGCCACACTTCTCCTGCTGCAGCCCAGGCTCTGGTTGGCTTTCTGGGCTGCAAATGCACACTGCTGGCTCATGTTGAGCTTCTCATCCACCAGCATGCCCAAGTCCCTCTCCTCAGGGCTGCTCTCCAGCCAGTCACTGCCCAGCCTGGATTTTTTCTTGGGATTGCCTTGACCCAGATGCAGGACCTTGCACTTGGTCTTGTTGAACCACATGAGGTAGGCTTGTGCCCACCTCTCCAGCCTGTCCAAGTAATTCAAAGGTACTTTAAAACTCACAAAACACTGTGATGACAAAGAAGGCAGGAAAGTCCTGTCCACGCTGTGAAACAGAGGGTACCAGCCAGTGCTACAGCACCCCCTCACACCCCACCAGCACTGATTTGCTGGGACACCAGCCACTATGTTCAGGAACATCCAGCCCTAATGTTATTGTCACCCTGAGCCTTATTCAATGCAGAAGCAGACCAAAAGCCACAAAGATGCTTGTCATGGGTTGAGCTGAACCTGCTGCAGATATTCAATACCATGCTGCCACCATGGCAGCTTCATAACAACAGCGCTGGCTGGAGCAAAGTATCATGAGGTGATGTAGATTTGGGAGTTACCCACCCCCCCACACTTTGTAAAATGACCCAGACTAGAACTCAGTCGGCTGGAAGTTTAGATGAAGCTCTATTTACAGCTCAGCACAATGTACAAGCAGATATATACACTATATACAGGAATATTTACAGAAATATACAAGTTAAAGGTGATACAGAAACACAACACCCCTCCCAGAAATCAGAGACCCCAGGAGGGGCTCCCAACCACCCTTCCACCTTCTCCCCACCCCTATACCTTACCCCAAGGTTTGCCTTACGCATAAGGAGAATTTTGAGGATCAGCTGGAGGGGATTAGAAGGAAAGTGGTTAATGAAATTAATCAGCAGAGAGGAGAAGTTCAGAAGCTGCTAGAAGCCCCAGATGCTGTGCCCGACCGAGAGTGACTGCCCAAGTGGCTTATCTTCTGTTTTGAGTTCTTCCTTAAACACCTCAGCAAGCCTATGAGTGAAGTAGACATCACCATTGTTTCCTTTTCACAGCCTATAATACAATTTTCTCTATTAAAATATTCCAATTAGCTCAAACCAGCACATGAGGCTTGAAGTTCTGATTGTAACATGAGAGTTGCTGCTTCTGGTTTCCAGTTTTTGAGTTGCTGGAGGGGGCTGCAGGTCAGGGGATCAGAGGGGGTCACTGTCTTCTGTTGCTGCTTTTGCATTTCACTGTGCTTTTCTCAGGGTAATTTTTCTAAGGTAACTGTGCATTGGATCATTTCCAGTAAAACTCTTTACCTCAACTCTATCTCAACCCAGAAGATTTCAGGTTTTGGGTTTTTTGGGGTTTTTTTTGTATGTGTTTCTCTCCTGCCTGTGTGGGTGGAGAGAGGCTTGTGAGAGTGGGCTGTGTTAACCCAGCACAAGGCTCAAAGTTAGACTGAAGCCAGCCAACCACAAGGAGCAATCTGTTGCAATCAATACACATTAAAATAAACAGCAAGAAACCAATAAGCAAACTATTGATAACAAGATATTACACTCGACCCCACCTGGAGTCCTGTGTGCAGTTCTGGAGCCCCCAGCACAGGAAGGACATGGAAGTGTTGGAGCGGGTCCAGAGGAGGCCACAAAGATGCTCAGAGGGCTGCAGTAGCTTTCTTATGAGGACAGGCTACAAGAATTGGGGCTCTGCAGCCTGGCAAAGAGAAGGCTTCCAGGAGACCTTAGAGCAGCCTTCCAATATCTGAAGGGGGCCTACAGGAAGGCTGGGGANAAACTGGATGTTAGGAGGAAGTTCTTTACAGTGAGGGTGGTGAGACACTGGCACAGGTTGCCCAGGGAGGTTGTGGCTGCTCCCTCCCTGGAGGTGTTCAAGGCCAGGTTGGAGGAGGCCTTGAGTGACCTGTACCAGTGGGAGGTGTCCCTGCCTATGGCAGGGGGTTGGAACTAGATGATCCTTGAGGTCCCTTCTAACCTTACCATTCTATGATTCTATAAAACTCACCTTCCCTTCCTGGAGAGAAACTGTGCTGGCAGGAAAAGCTAGACTCTGTGCCTGGAGTTTCCTAACCTCCCACTTATGAACTGGATGCTGAGGCCTTGCGCTGACCCGGTGATGCTCTCTATTTTTTTAAAGGGATGTGCATATAAATAATTTCACTAGAAATCTATTTGGCATTTAAAAGCAAGGGAAGGAAGCCTATCATTTACTGACCATGACTTTAAAAAAGAGAGGGTGTGTGGATGTATGCTGCTTTGATAAATCTTCCTCCCACGTTTACGCCCATATCAGCATTTCCTCCTCCCGCCGATTTCAGTACAAAAATGTGCAGGCCAAGTGAGCTTCTATTTTATGCCACAATAACCCATCATTCAGTGGTTAACAAAGAACACTCAGAATTTATTTTTCTAAAAGACAGCCAACCAATCCCTGTAATTCCAGAAGACTTTTTCTCATCAAAGCACTGCAGGATCACCAAAGGAACGTCTCAGAGCTCAGAAGCCACGAAGTGGGCATTAAACGAGACATGAAAGTATCTTGGAAGGTTCAAGCCTCTAGTCTCACATGTAGCAGTGATTCTACTTTTTGGCATGTTCCTTCCTGTGATCACCCAAAAACTTTCTGAGATAGCCTCCAAAGAAGATCTGCGCAAGGGNTTTCCTGAAGGCTGCTCTCAGCCATTCACCACCCAGCCTGGACTTGTGCTTGAGACTGTGCCTACCCAGGTGCAGGACCTTACACTTGTTGAACTTCATGAGGTTGGTCTGGGCACAGCTCTGCAGCCTGTCCAGGTCTCTCTGGATGGATCCCTGCCCTCTAGCAAGTCTCCTGTGCCACACAGCTTGGTGCTATCTGCAAACTTCCTGAGGATGCACTGATTCCTCTGTCCATGGCACTGACAAAGATGTCAAACAGCACTGGTGCCAGCACTGACCCCTGAGGGACGCCACTTGGCACTGGTCTCCAGGTGGACATTGTGCCCTTGATCACCACTCCGTGCACAACCATCCCTCTTCCCTCCCTTTCTCCCAGCAGAGAACAGCAATCTGCTCTTTTATGTCTACATAAACCAGGACTACAACACACCAGCAAGGAAGAACAAAGCTCATTTGAAAACAAGGCCAGACATCCAGCATCAACTTCTCAGCCAAGCTTGAGGGAATCTCACAGCTGGCTGCTGCCACGGCTCCGGATGTCCACAGTTTCCATCTGCTTGTTGCCATCACCTCCATCTTCCGTGGCTTAGACAATAGCAACAGGTGTGACAACAGCAACACTTGAATGAAACCGCCTGAGCAATGCCTGTTTTCTGGTGGAAGCCTGTAAGTAATAGGGCAGCACTTGATGGATATCACAGCTCAAAGCCACAGGATGACATGCAGCCTTCCAACACACCCTTGCAAAAACAAAACCATATTTACCCAATGCCACAGTCAAGAAGTACCTGAGACCAAAACATCACATCCAAGGCTTGATACTGACTACAGGAAAACATAATTGGGGTGTAGGACTGGGCTACTACAGACTTCTAAACAAAGCCACATTTTTCAGCTGTTTTCTCACTTCAGGGTATTCCACTTTGTGGTCATTTCCTTTATCCCAGTTTTATTTTAGTCCTGTAAAACGTCACCTGTTGTTTTCTTACCACTTTTTTCCCCCCATACAGAAGCATCCCTGCCAGAGGATCAACAAAGCAGGCAGCCAGGAAGTAGTCCACAGCCTTTCACCTTCAGGATATGACTTGGATATACCAGACAGGACACTGGAGATCATCACCCTCTGACACCCAGGGACAGTATCTGGCCACAACAGACCAGAGGTCAAAGACTGAGGCAGACAGATGCTGAATTATCTACGACTGCTGAAGACACTTTAATATTTACCACAATGAATCTCAGCCATGAAAAGTGCCTACAAAACATGGTGACAGAGAGGTGTTTTTAAAAAGGAACAAAACCCCTCAGAGATGTTGTGGATGTTCTCTCCCTAAAAAGTGTTCAAGACAAGTTTGGAAGGGGCTTTGAGCAACCTGGTCTAGTTAAAGGTACTCCTGCACGTGGCAGGGTGGTTGGGACTAGAGGTCCCTTTTAAGGCCCCTTCCAACTCAAACCATTCTGTGATCCTATGATGAATTTTCAAATATAACAATGACCAAAGACTGCACACTTCAGCAATCAAAACTGGTGATACTTCACCTTTTAGGAAGGAAAAAATCTCATCAGGTTCTGCAATAACTCCCTTTCCTTGCAGAGTCTATCACTCATGACAGCAGATATTGAAATAAAAAAGCTCCTTTCTCTGAAGTGCCCAAAGTAGAACTGTTCACATAACTTATTGCCATTCCCTTACTGAAGCTTTGTCATCCCAAATCTTCACACCACTGGTCACAGAATCACTTGGCCCTGCATTTCTCCATTGTCAGATTGTCAGAGGCTGGAAGGGACCTCAAAAGCTCATCCAGTCCAACTCCCCTGCCAGAGCAGGATCACCTAGACCAGATCACACAGGAATGGATCCAGGTAGCTTTTGAGTATCTCCAGAGAGATTGCTCCACAACCCCCCTGGGTGGCCTGTTCCAGGGTTTTGTCACCCTTACAGTGGAAAAAACCCTCCTCATACTTAAATGAAACCTCCTATGCCTAAGCTTTCACCCATTGCCCCTTGTCCTGTCATTGGGCATCACCCAGCAGAGCCTGGCTCCAGCCTCCTGGCACTCACCTTTACATACTGATAACCATTGCTGAGATCACCTCTCAATCTTCTCTTTTCCAAGCAGCACAGCCCCAGCTCCCTCAGGCTCTCCTCCTAACAGAGATGTTCCTTTCCCTTCAGCATCTTTGTGGCTCTGTGCTGGACTCTCTCAAGCAGTTCTATGTCCCTCCTGAACTGGGGATGCCAGAACTGGACACAGTATTCCAGATATGGCCTCACCAGGGTAGAGTAGAGAGGTTCTCCTGCCCCTCTCAATCTACTCACCACAGCCCTTCTAACACTCCAGTGTAGGTGGGAGTCTAGAAGGGGAGTGTAGCATCCTCCAGAGCAGAGGGGCTGGGCTTCACAGGGACTGAGCCCAGTGCTTAATGTCTGGGAGGCTTTACAGCTGTAAGGAACTCTTTTGTACTTGAGGGAGCAGCAGAAGCATATTTTCCACAGTTCACAGTAACTCCATAAGAGATCATTTGCCACCTCTTCCCATCACCCCTGCTGTGCATCCAGAAGGAATGCCTGTGATCCAGCCTGCAAGTAAGGGCTGGAAACACAAATATCAGCTCATGTCTTGCAATTAGGAAAACTAAAACCAACCACCAAACAGATGATGCCAACAACTTCATTCTTCCATGCAAAAAGAATCATTTGGTTATGACTAAAACTTTTTCTTCATCCTCCTGAATGTATTTATTTATCAACTTCCAGTGTCTGAAGGCTGGAAGGAGGGCTGAGGAGGGACTATTTACAAGAGCTTGTCATGACAGAATGAGGAGGAATGGGTTTAAACTGGCAGAAGGGAGATTTAAACTGGGTGTTAGGAAGAAAGGTGGTGAGACACTGGTACAGGTTGCCCAGGGAGGTTGTGGAGCACAGAATCACCCAATGTGATCAAAGATCACATTGGGTGATTCTGTGCTCCACAACCTCCCTGGAGATGTTCAAGGCCAGGCTGGATAGAGGCTTGAGGGACCTGTTCTAGTGGGAGGTGTCCTTGCCTGTGGCAGGGGAGTTGGATCTAGATGATCTTTGGGGTCCTTTCCAGGCTAAACCATTCCATGATTCTTAACTGTCATCTTTTCAAAGGATATTTAGCCAAGAAGCTTGCCAAATATTTGCTGCCTTTAAGTCCTGAAAGAGCACCTTTCTGATCTTTCCAAACCATGGCCCCTCCTTCAAAAAGGCAACCTGTGAGGACCCATAGAGGCCAAAATAGAAGTGGTGCTTTTCTTCAAAATTAAAGGCTCCAAAACATGCTGCACTGTTCTGCAATCTGGAAAGGAGAGCACTGCTGCTGCTGCCCAGCTGACAACAGAGAGAACAGTAATTAATGGTACTGGTGATAAGGCAGCATCAGGCAGAGCAATGCCGTGGGGCCCTGAACTCTCATTCCAAGCACACATCTTGATCTGACAAGAGGAATTTCTCCTGTTGCATTGTCCTGCTGACTGAGACTCAGCTTTAGAGAGGAGGTTTCTGCCTTTTTGGCAGCCACTAGCAAGTCCTCATGATTTTTCATTCTCATAAGTACGCTGTCAGGAAACAGAAACAAGCCAAAAAGCCTGAGTGTCAAACTGTTGAGTAACATACACACATGGAAGAGCACCAGGAAGGCAGCTCTGGTGTGATGGTTTGGGAGTTACCTGCCCCCCCCACTCTATGAAAATCATCCAGACTAGACTTAGCCAGCTGGAAGTTAAGGACTGAAGCTCTATTTACAGCTTAGCACAATGTACAAGCAGAGATATACACAACAGACAGGAATAGTTACAGAAATACACAAGTTAAAGGTAATACGGAAACACAATTCCCCTCTCAGAAATCAGAGTCCCCAGGAGAGGTTCCCAACCACCCTTCCACCTTCTTTCCACCCTTTACCTTACTCTAGGGTCAGGCTTATGTGCAAGGTGAGTTTGGAGGATGGGCTAGGGGAGGTTAGAAGCAGAGTGGTTAGTTAGGTTACTCAGCAGAGAGGCCAGAAGACAAAACCAGCAGCTAAAGAGACAGAGACTCCATCTTATCTATATCTGTGTTCTTATACATCTCAGCAAGCCTGTGAGTGAAGCAGACATCACCAGTGTTTGCTTTTCACAGCCTATAATCTATTTTTTTCATTAAAACATTCCAATTAGCCTCAAACCACCACACCTGGTCAGACCACTGCAACTTAGTGCAGCCTTGCAGTACTTAAAGAGAGCTTATAACAAAGATGGGGACAACCTTTTTAGCAGGACCTGTTGTGACAGGTCAAGGGCTGATGGTTTTAAACTAAATGAGGAGAGATTTAGACTACAGTTAAGGAAGAAGTTGTTTGTTTGTTTTTACAGTGAGGGTGGTGAAGCACTGTGAGGAGTTGTCCAGAGAGGTGGTAGATGCCCCATCCCTGGAAACAATCCAGGCCACGTTGGACAGGGCTCTGAGCAACCTGATCCAGTTGAAGATCTCCCTGCTTATTGAAGGGGGTTTGGACTAGGTGGCCTCTAAAGGTGCCTTCCAATGTAATCTGTTGTATGATTCTATGACTGAAGTGAACTTCCCATTTCATCATGGTTGAACTCCATTCTAACCCCACCAGGCTTACTTTACTTCGAAGTGTTTATCAGCTTTCCTAGAATTACCTAAGTCCAATTTTATACCTGTTAATAGCAACTTGGGTCATAAGTTCATTTTTGAGTTGGGAGGGAGCTTGTTTAATGGCTTTTCTTCTTTGTTTGTTTTATTTTATTTTTACTTTTATATTCTTAAATTTTATTTTTACTTTTATA
>WBNM01004009.1:44409-55715 GCA_013399055.1 Ramphastos sulfuratus | reverse complement strand
TTTTTTTTTTCCAGTTGCAGAATTGGCCATTATGATTCTCTTTGATTATTTATTTCCACTAAAGCCACACTTCTATCTGAGCACAGCTCATTCTGGCATCCTCAGTTCAAGAGGAACATAGAACTGCTTGAGAACGTCCAGTGGTGAGCCACAAAGATGATGAAGGGAATGGAACACCTCTCTTACAGGAAGAGCCTGAGGGAGCTGGGGCTCTAGCTTGGAGAAGAGGAGACTGTGAGGTGACCTCAGCAGTGGTTATCAATATGTAAAGATGAGTGCCAGCAGGATGGAGCCAGGCTCTGCTGGGTGATCCCCAAAGACAGACAAGGGGCAATGGGTGGAAGCTGAGACATAGGAAGCTTTGTTTAAACATGAGGAGGATTTTTTTTCCCTGTGAGGGTGACAGAGCACTGGCACAGGCTGCCCAGGGGGGTTGTGGAGTCTCCTTCTCTGAAGATATTCAAGACCCACCTGGATGCATTCCTGTGTGATCTGGTCTAGGACATCCTGCTCTGACAGGGGGTTGCACTTGGTGAGCTTTGGAGGTCCCCTCCAGCTCCTGACGCTCCATGATTCTATGATCCTGCTGACAGCATGGGCCAAGTAACCAGAAGGATCCTCAGTGAGCACCAGATGCCAGAGTGACAGGGGTTAACTCCTGTGGTCGGACCTCTTTTTGTGAGCACTGGGTCACAAGACACCCTTTTACCCACTGAGCTGCTTAAAATAACTTTTCTCAATTTATATGGAGCAAAGATTAGACTTCAAAAGAAACTAATACTGGCAGATGAAAGGAAATAATCTTATAGATATGTGAAGCAACTTGCTGTTTCTTTGATTACTGCGGGGAAGGAGGTCCCAAGCTCCACCACTTCATTAACATTTGCAGTTTAACAGCATCTAAAGGCCCCCAAAGCCTATTCACACCCATCCAACGACAAGCTCAGTCCTAAATGACAACCCCCCAGAAGGAAGGTATGTGCTTTTGGAAACCCAGGATGCAAACATATCCATGGGACACAAGCCCTCCATCTTCTACCATTTATAGTTTATTCATCACGCTTTCAAATCCCAGCTGCAAAGCTGAAGAGAGCAAGAGGGAGATGAAGTTTCTCATTAGCAAGAGCAGTAAAACCTGTGAGAAGGAGCTATAATGTCCTACATACCTGAGCAGAAGCCACCCCCCCAGGATGCCACATAAACTGGGACTGGCTGGGATTTTTTCATTTAGCTAAAGATGAATATGAGTTTTCCTGCTCCATCTCAGTCGTGCCCTTTTGTTTTACTCTCCCAAGTTCAAGCCTGCCTTCAAACTCCTTCCCCCGGGGGAAAAGTTATAAACCTAATCCTGGAGTTTGCTTCACACATCATTTGCAGCTTGTCAATGGGTTTTTGAACGCCACCATGTGAGGAATAAGGGGGGAAGGATCTAAAGACTTCATTTTGCTAATGGGAAGAAGAATGACAGTAGTGCTGCAGTGCTGCAAGCAAGTTAATAAAGAGAGTGTATGATCACATTTCTTTTCCCCCTTGCAATATAGCTATAAAAGACCTTCTTGGTCCATGCTTAGTCAATTACTCTGTAGTACATTTGACCTGCGAGATGGAGGATGAAAAGTCATTTGTTGAAGTAGCTTTTTTGCCCCATTTCTGTCTCAGTTACACAGTAGATTTTTCTTCTGAACAAATTACCTCATGGCTCAGTGGAACACTGATCCATTAGCAATGAGGTCTGCAGATATCATCTGCTGTGCTATGGGGAAAAAAAAAAACCCTCCTTAGAGCTTAGTTTTCATGATGTTGCCACCTGGTAGCAGTTGCCTGATATCCCTGACTGCAGGCAAATCATGAGCAGGAAGAATCAGGCTCAAAACACAGATTCCTGCCTAAATTCTCTTCTAGTTACAAGATTTGGGCATTCTTGCAAATTTGTCATTGCTGAGGGCATTGGTGTGTCTTATCAACTCATGCTATGGAGCTATCTTCTGGAGGGCAAGCTGTTCTCAACGAGCACTGCAAGCTTCAAGCTGTAACTTCTCTAACATCACAAACACTTCCTATCAAACAAACGGGAATTTTCTTGGCACTCTCTCAGGAAACACCTTCATTTGCAGGGAGGGGAAAGAAAAAAGTTATCTTAGAGGCCTCACTACAACTAATTTAAGGAAGCACACAGAACATTACACACACCAAAACCACGCCGAGTGGCGCTCAGCAAAGCCTGAGGAGTGGATTATACCAACTTGTTAGCACCAGGCATCGGGTTGAGTCCTGACCTCAGGACCACAGCTTGACTTACAGGCACTCCTGGGTGGGATTTTTTTCCAACCCCCTTTAGGTTGGTTGCTCTTCTCTGCCCTCAGCATGGGCACAGCAGTCCACAGGTATGTACCGCTCTGGGCAATGCACCAAGCCAGTGGGCATCTCCCTGGACACTGAGAAGGAAGCATGAGGGTATTCCCCAACTCCAGACTCCCTGAAAACCTTTGCCCTGGGGATGGAGCTGTGAGCCATGCAGATAAAGTAAGCCCTGGTCTGAAAGCAAGCATGGCAAGGCTACCCATTGAATGATGAGTTCAGTTTTGGGCCCTGACTCTGAGAAGGACATTGAGATAATAAAATGGTTTAAGTTGGAAGCAACCTCAAAGATCATCTAGTTCCACCCTCCCACCACAGGCAGGGACACCTCCAACCAGAAGAGGTGATGTCCAGAGAAAGGCAACAAAGCTGGTGAAGAGTTAAGAACACAAGTTTTATGAAGAGCAGCTAACAGAAGAAAAGTTGTTCAGCCTGGAGAAAAGCATGCTGAGGTGAGACCTTCTCACTCTGTGCAGCTACCCAAAAGGAAGATAGGGTAAGTTGGGGGTCAGTCTGTCCTCCCTACTAACAAGTAATAGGACAAAAGGAAATGGCTTCAAATTGCCTCAGGAGGTGGTTTGGGTTGGACATCTGGAAAAATTTCTTGACTGAAAGGGTTGTCAACCCCTGGAAGAGGCTGCCAAGTGAAGTGGTGGAATCAACAGCCCTGTAAGCATTTAAAAGATGGGGAGATGTGGTGCTGAGGGATGTGGTTTAATGGTGACCTGAGCACTGGGTACACGATCTTAAAGGGTCTTCTCCAACATTAACAATTCTGTGAACCCACATTGAAATGGATCACCTAACCATCAACATTCCCTGCCCTAAAGATGTGGCATTGTCAAGGTACCACACGTGAGTTCTGTCTGTGGTTCCCTGAGGCAAAGCCAAGTCAGCCAGCAATAGGTATTTCCAGCCACTGCTGGATCAGGTGTCAGTTGGAGACAGAAGGTAAGGATGTGCACCGCTGTACAGGGGGAGGAGAGGGCAGGGAAACCAGACCACCATGCACCCCTGCAGGAGCAGCACTGCAGCTGCTGCCTTCACCTCCCAAATCATTCTAAGATGGCCATGGTAACAAGGAAGCCTTTTAGCAACTTGGGGTCCGTGGCACCCAGCGAGGAAGGCGTGAGGCACACTGCGGCCAGCAAGCAGAAGATGAGCCAAGCAGCAGGACTGCTCCGCTCCGGATGTGACTGCATCACTCACAGGATGCAGCTGCGACGCAGGCAGCTCTCTGACAAAGCTGCCTGGCTCTTGCCTGCTCCTCCTGACAGTTTTAGACAGGTTTAACCTTTGCAGCAATAATGAGACCCAAGAATTGTGCTGGGCAAAATCTAGAAGTTGCTTTGATTCCCAGGGAAAGCCACAGCATGCTGTCATTCCCAAAGTGCATTCCCAACCAGAGTGATTCCCTCCAAAGTACACAATCAAATCACAGGATCACAGGATGTTAGGGGTTGGAAGGGACCTCCAGAGATCATCAAGTCCAATTCCCCTTCCAGAGCAGGGATAAAGAACCTAGCTCAGGTCACACAGGAACGCATCCAGACAGGTCTTGGAAGTCTCCAGAGAAGGAGACTCCACAACCTGCCTGGGCAGCCTGTGCCAGTGCTCTGTCACTCTTACAGTCAAGTTCTTCCTTATGTCGAGGTGAAACTTCCTGTGCTGTGGTCAAAATGATGTGTTTGACTCTTGCACACTGATGGATGCCTCCAGGTAGCAGCTTCTACAAGATGTCTTACACAGCTAACTCAGTCCTCCTGCAAGGAAAATGCGAGCTAGACATGGTTTGCTAGCTTCCCCTTGTCCATTTACCAGAGAAGACATTTCCCATGACCAAAATGGCCTTTAAAGGGCCTTTCCAAGCCAAAGCATTGCCTGATTCTATGATAAATGTGCATGCAGTTTACAGGCAAGCTCTGCAACCACTGCGTTAGGACCAAACATGGAACTATGTGCAAGCCTGACAGTGAATTGATTTTAGACTTGAAAATGAGCTGTAGGCAGACTGCAGAGCTACAAGGTGGGTTTTGCAGCTAGACCACAAATCCTCCAGCCCAGACTGGACCACATTCCACCAGCCTGCACAGAGCCTCCAGTGAAAAGGTAAGAGGAAAATAGCACAGTGAAAAGGTAAGTGGAAACGGAAGATGGCACAAATCCACGGGGACAGCATTGGTGTGAGACTCAGACTCACTCCTCAGTGCCTGCATCTTCTCATGCTCATCTTGTTATGTGCATGGTCAGGATTTCCAGATCAGGGGAAAGATCTATGACCACTGGGGATGCTAGCACTGCTGGGGAGCTTCTGAACCCTTATGACAAAGCCACTCCATATAAACAAGCTGGTCTAGACTAGCACTGCCAGAGAGAGCTTGTCTCTTCCTCTCAAAGGTAACAGTAGCAATTTAATGCCATTAACACAGCACAAAGTGAGAGTTTGCAATTCCAGGGTGGATGTGCTCTAGCATCTGGTGTGACTGCAGCAAACAAAGTTTGTGCTAGGCTAAAGAAAACACGTTTGTGCTTAACATGGAGCAAAGCACCATGGGTAGGCACATGAGCCAGCAGTGGCCAAAAGCAGGGGTGATGGCAAAGCCTTGTGCATAGCATAGAATCATAGAATAGTAAGGTTGGAAGGGACCTCAAGGATCATACAGTTCCAACCCCCTGCCATAGGCAGGGACACCTCCCACTAGTACAGGTTACTCAAGCCCTCGTCCAACCTGGCCTTGAACATCTCCAGGGAGGGAGCAGCCACAACCTCCCTGGGCATCTCTGCTTGTTTAGAAGAAATGTTGTGTTTCTCCATGATACTACTACATTACTGACTGGTTCTCCTTTTTAAAGTCACTGTGAAGTTGCAGCACTTAAGCAGTCATCCTGCCTGGCTGCCAAGTCACTTAATCAGCTTCATGCATTTTAAATAAAAGCTGTCTAGCATCATCTAAATTGCCTATCCCAAATTACAAGTAGAAATATGCCCCTTTAATAATGCACAGAGGAGAAACTGAGAAGCTGCTCAGAGACTCAGCTTATTCCTTGAGCAACAGAATGAGGGGACGCAGTCTCAAGCTGTGCCAGGAGAGGTATAGGTTGGATGTTAGGAGGAAGTTCTTGACAGAGAGAGTGATTGGCATTGGAATGGGCTGCCCAGGGAGGTGGTGGAGTCGCCATCCCTGGAGGTGTTCAAGAAAAACCTGGATGGGGCACATAGTGCCATGGTCTGGTTGATTGGCTAGGGCTGGGTGATAGGTTGGACTGGATGAGCTTGGAGGTCTCTTCCAACCTGGCTGATTCTATGATTCCATGACTATGAAATCCCA
Source organism: Ramphastos sulfuratus (assembly GCA_013399055.1). NCBI lineage: Eukaryota > Metazoa > Chordata > Aves > Piciformes > Ramphastidae > Ramphastos > Ramphastos sulfuratus. Next base: position 50,028 of record WBNM01004009.1, on the reverse strand, counting down.
CTGCAACCAGTGGCAGTGGGATTTGTCCTAAGTTCAGAAAAAATGGAAAGACACCACACTGCCATTCTGCAATAACCAACCACACAGCCACTAAAAAAAAGTGCCAAGCAGTAATTAAAGCTGAGGATTGTGAATAGATCTGCTCAAAGCTTGGATTAATACAAACAATGGAAGTGATAAATCAGAGATTCCAGAGATTCTAAGTGCTCAAGAGGTCAGAAAGGAGTAGAAAAATCTCAGGCTTTCCAAAGAGTCAGAGAGGTGCAGAAAGGCCTGTAGTAAGGTCTAGAGCCTGGGCAATTACATTGCTTTTGCTGTCAGTTTTTGTACTGGAGTAGAAATGAAGCTGTGGCAAGTACTCGAAAGTCAGGTTGACCTCCTGACAAATAATGACAGAGTCTAGGGACAACTTTCCATCATACTCTCCTGTCAGAATAACTACAGTAAATAAGCACAATAGGTCAGATGTGATTTTTTTCAGTTAGCTTCAGACAAAAGGGCTACAACTTAAGAAGTACACTGCATAACAGCCATAATGCTATGCTAGGAAACAGCCTTGGAATTGGAATGGCAGTTGCCTGCAGAAATACTCATTAGCAAGAATGAATTTTTCATTTTTTTCCTGCCTTCAGCTCTTTACAGATGTTGCTGTACTTAATGTAATGTCACTACATTTCATGTATCTACAGCACACAGCACTGTGATTTGACATCTCAATACATGAGCTCAAATGCAATGAAAGGGGATTTCTCTTTTTGCTTGAATGAGTAGCAATAACACACAGCTTCCTCTGAATGCTCAGATGACATCTTCTCCTGCTCTGATGTTCCTTTTTCAGTCAATTCTTTTTCCCTGGGTTAGAAAGGAACTGAGCTGCCAGGAAGGAAGAACACAGCTATAAAAGTGCTGTGAGCAGGAGTGACCTGACAGCATTAGCTTGCAGGGACGTGCAGGTTGCTGTCCCACAAATCAGCTAAAAATGGATAATCTGTCAGGCAAGGTGATAAGATTACAGATCAGACCAATTAGAGTTGGAAGTACTTCCAGGACTAAGCAATTAAGGCACTGTAGGTCTAAGATGAGGACAGCATTTCATCTGATGAGTGCCACAGAGTGCAACATGTCACCGTGGGACTCAGGCTTGCAGATCTCTGAAAGGCAGCCTGTAGGAGTTCTCTCAGGCAGGCAGAAGTCACTTGGTGCCAGAGTCCACAGTCAAGCCCCACTGCTACAGCATCCACAAGATTGCCTTATGTTTCCAGTGCACCAAGACCTTCTAACACCTGATCTCTCTCCGTTATCTGCATCATTTTACCTCCTCATATGAAAGCACAGATGCCCATTTCCAAGCAGACTGAGGAGCCAGCAAAGCACAGCTATGTTCCAGCACTCCTAACTGCCTCTTTGTGAAATAGAATGGTAAGGTTGGAAGGCACCTCAAAGATCATCCAGTTCCAACCCCCTGCCGGAAGCAGGGACACCTCCCACTAGAACAGGTCACTCAAGGCCTTGTCCAACCTGGCCTTGAACACCTCCAGGCAGGGAGCAGCCACAACCTCCCTGGGCAACCTGTGCCAGTGTCTCACCACCCTCACTGCAAACAACTTCCTCCTTACATCCAGTTTCAATCNTTTTACTTTTGTTTGTTTGTAGGAGTTTGGGTTTGTTTTTTGTTTTTTTTTTTTTTTTGTTTGTTTGGGTTTTTGTTATGGGGGTTTGTGGGAGTTTTATGTTTGTTTGTTTTTTGTTTTTTTTTTTTTTACTTCCATTAAACAAAGATAATCTGGAATGAGTGTTTTTCCACAGCGGCATCCTCAAGGCAATTATTTTGCTGCAGAGATGCCATCAGGAAGAATAACCTCCCTGCAGTCTCTTTGGGCAGGCAGGAACTGAGCAAAGCCCTTCAGAAAGCAAATCTTTCAGCTTCCATTCTTCCCCCACACATCTCAAATCATCTACTGCATTTCTTCTGCTCATTTGACTTCTAAAGCTCCAGCAAAGCAGGGCTTCAGATAAAAGGCAGTGGTTAAAAAAAAGCAACTCCAACCCTCAGCCACTTCCCATAGTGATCTTTGTGCAGCACTAACCCCAGGGTTTTTTTGGATGCCGGGGAGCGTGGGTCGGTTTGCTTTCAGCCAGCATCAAAAACTGAGGGCTTTGCTTTGGATAGCTGTTAATGTGCCATTGCAGAGAATAGCTCACATTCAGAGCAACTGTTGGAAGTGAGAGAACCATCAAGGCCACAGGCATGGACTTTGGCTTTCTAAAAAAAAAAAAAGGAAAACTCAGCTGATGAACATCAGAAGAGTTTGGGGGAAAAAGAATTAAACTACACAAGATTAGGTAATTCATGAAAATAAAACAAAAAGACACACCAAAAAAAATCTCTGCAAATCAAAACAAAGCACAAAAAAACCTCTCAAACCAATAGTAAGCACTGCAATGAGGAAAAAAAAAATTAGGTAGAACAATGCCATATATATGCCTAAATATAACATGTAGGCTTTCATAGGTTTGTGGACATTCACAAGTCCACCATGGGTAATTCAGAAGAATTAACTAACTTTTGGCTATAAGACAAAACTATGATGGTTGTTGCACTTGTGTTGGCATCACCTGTGGAGTCACAGCCACCAGCAGTGGTAATCCCACAGTGCATGTTATGAAAGGGTTTGATACAGAAACGGGTCCAAAAAATCCATTCACATGTTTGCTATTCAGATTCATAAGGTCATAGAATGGTTTAGGGTGGAAGGGACCTTAAAGATCATCTAGTTCCAACCCCCCTGCCATGAACGTGGACACCTTCCACTAGACCTGGTTGCTCTAAGACTCATCCAGCCTGGGCTTGAACATCTCCAGCATCAAAGCATCCCATGATCTTCTCAGGCAACCTGTTGCAGTGTTTCACCACCCTCACTGTAAAGAGTTTCTTCTTAATCTCCAGTCTAAATGAGCTCTTCTCAAGCTTCAGTCCACTCCCTCTCACCCTATCACTACAAATCCTTGTAAAAAGTCCCTTCCTGGCTCTCTTGTAGCCCCTTCTTCAGGTACTGGAAGACTGCTCTAAGGTTTTCCCAAAGTCTTCTTCCCTCCAGGCTGAGCAGCCCCAGCTCTTGCAGCCTATCCCCATAGGGGAGGCTCTCCAGCCCTCAGATCATCTTCTGAGCTTTTGGGTGGTGAAACCTTTAAGATTGAGGGGACACAGCCAGGTGTGAAGCCTTGTGCAAATAGTTGGTACTCACCTTCCAGAGCCCAGACAAAAGCCTGGACACCAAGGTAAGAGCCTTCAGGACTAAGAGGAGCCTTCTCTCAGACTTCACAGAATCATGGTATGCATTGGGTTGGAAGGAACCTTTAAGGGTTATCTAGTCCAACCCTCCAGCAGTAAGCAGAGACATCTTGCACTAGATCAGGGATCAGGTCACTCAGAGCCCCATCAAACTTGTTTGTATAGGCCCTTGTCATGTTTCCTTTACCTCCAAAGCATCATACAATCTGTATTTGTTTGGTTTGAATTATTTTGGTAGTTTATGAGATCAGGCTTTAATACATTGTAACTTCACTTTTGGCTTCTTAAAGAAAAAAAAAAAAAAAAAAACCCCAAACCACAGACCCTGTTTCATGCCTGTGATGCTCAAAATGGGAGCAAGAACTTTCTGGGGAAGAAGCTGGTAAAAAAAAAAATTAAAATATCACTGCATTAGAAGGCAACTTGGCTGAAGGAAAAGCTGCTGGCATCCAGCAAGGGTGGGAAAGGATGGCAGAGGGAAAGATAAGAAAGACAAGAGATTAATCAGGTAAAAGGAGACAAATGATGACTCAGGGTCTTGTGGGCAAGTGAATAGGGCTGTGACTGTTTGGGGAATGAGCATGCACCAGTGGAAGGAAGCAGAGGAAAAGGTTTGGGTTGTGCATGGGAGCAGCAGTAGGTTGCACAAAAAGCAGAGGATAGGATGGGCACGTGTCCCTAAGAGGAGAAGGGGTGAGAAGACTGCATGAACCCCCACCTTGCCAGGCATGCACAAGGGTCTGTCTGCATGCCTGGACATGGGTCAGTGGCAGGCAAAGGGGAAATAAGTGGACTGGCATATTCATGTGAGCACAGCTCAGTGGTGAGCAAAGTTTAAATCACAGAACAGGAGCACAACAGGTGTCACAAGACAGAACTCTATGAAATAATAATTAAAACCTCCTTCAGTTATTCTTAGCCTGCAGCACTTAGCAGGAAATCTTGGGAAAACACGTCTGGATTCCTGGATTTCTTTTGCAGGAGCTGCTCTTTGGCAGCAATTAGGATGAACAGTCTGGATGAGCATCTTCTGTACCCTTTCCCCACGTGTATGGAAAAGCACAGTACAACTTCTTCAGAGTCTTTAAGAGCAAACTATTTCTCAAACTGTTTCTTAAGTGCAGCCCTCTTCATGACACTGATATTTCTCTACCACAATACGTATCCACCACTGAGGAGAAGCAGCCCCTCAGCCCTGGGACACTGCAGCTACTGTTCCCTCTCTGGGCTTTGTTTTCCATCTTCCCTTGTTTTTCCCCAACAAGCCATGGTGCAATCACTGCCCCTGCATGCCCCCCTCCCCAGAGCCCAGCTGTCAATACCCCCTTGCTTCGCTCCTGGATATGCGAGCGCTCCAGAGTCAATCTTCCCATGAAAATCAAGTCAATGACCTGCCCCTTCCCTGTTCCTTGAGAACCAAAAATAAAAGACAGCCATAATTTTTCTTCCCCTCAGTTCTCACGTGTTGTTAATGTTCACTCGAGTTGTTAGGCAATACGAAATGCATTAATTCCTCCAAAGCGAGTTCCCCATGAAAGATTTAATTGTGGCTGATTAGGCATAGCTTTCTCTATTCCCCACCCACCCCCCTCCTCGTTTTGAGGTTGGGTTTTTGGTTTGTTTTTTTTTTTTTGATAGGACAAAAAGAAGAGCAGAATGCAAAGATATTTTTCACTCAAGGCCCACGTTTGCCTTATTATCTAATCAAGTGGAAAGGTCTTTGTCTGCCCCTGGCTCAGGCAAAAAAAAAAAAAAAAAACCAAACAAAAGTGCAGCAATAAAAACCTTTTAAGATTTTTCTCAATCCTTTGTTATCCCAAAAGACCCAAGTTTAGTCAATTGCTGTCACATCACTAGGAAGAAAGAGGGGAGAAAATCAGAAAAGAAAAAGACACTGCTGTAGCTGTTTAAAAATGAAAAAGGAAAAGGCACTTTTTGTAACCCACGAAGGCATCTGGTATACAAAATTGCACAGTAACTTTTAACAGATTTGCATTTAAAAGATCGAATGCAGGTCGCTTCCTTGTGGCCATAGAAACAGTAGAAAAGGTGGAAAATTCAGTCGACTGAACTCCAAATGACTTTATTAAAGTGTCACTAATCAGAACCCACAGACACAAGGTTTTAGTGTTTGGGCTAACAAAGTGAATAACCCTCCAAAGTCGAATGACCTTCTAAGAGCATTACTTTTAAAACAAGCACTTGTCGACAGCAAGCTGAAGAAGGAAACCTCCATTGCCTCGAAGACACGAGTAATCCCATGAAGCTGATCAGAACACAGCTGAACTATGGCTCTGAAAACAGGGAGATACAGCTCATGTAGAACA
>WBNM01004009.1:0-44247 GCA_013399055.1 Ramphastos sulfuratus | reverse complement strand
GTAGAACAAAAAAAAAAAAAACCTCCAAACCTTTTAAATGTTATGTTACTAGGACCAGTATCACTCAGTACCACAGACCTTCACCCTGTTTACCTTTCCCTGCTGCTTCGCTGTGGCAGAAAGCTATGAGGATAACATTGTAAGAAAACAGAGAGCACTACTTTCAAGACTTATCAGTATGTTACCCAGAGAAAGAGATTTCTCCCTCTTCAGGAGCATAAGAGTGGCGTAAGTTCCAGCAGCAGAGCCATAGAATCACAGAAACATGCAAAAAAAAAATCCCCTCAGGATCACCAAGCCCAATCTAGAACACTACACTACAAGATTCACCTCAAACCATATCCCCAAGCACCACATCCAAACCACCCTTAAACACATCCAGGCTGGGTGACTCCACCACCTCCCTGGGCAGTTCATTCCAGTCCCTGACCACTCTCTCTGTGAAAATCTTTTTCCTTATGTCCAATCTAATCCTCCTCAGCCTCAGCTTGAGGCCATTCCCCCTTGTTCTGTCTCCAATTACCTGTGAGAACAGACCAGCAGCAGCCCCTCCACAAGGTCCCTTCAGGTTGCTGTACACAGCAATGAGGTCTGCCCTCAGTCTCCTCTTCCTCACACTAACCATTCCCAGCTCCCTCAGTCACTCCTCATCAGATTTATTCTCCAGGCCCTTCCCCAGCTTCCTCAGCCTCCTCTGGACCTGCTCCAGCACCTCCACATCTCTCTTGTATTGCAGTGCCTCAAACTGAACACAGCACTCAAGCTGTGGCCTCACCAAAGCCAAGTCTAAGGGCACAATCACCTCCCTGCTCCTGCTGGCCACAGCATCTCTAATCCCAGCCACGATACCATTGGCCTTCTTGGTCACCTGGGCACACTGTTGGCTCACCTTCAGCTCCTGTATATTACAGCCCCCAGATCCCTTTCTGCCAGGCAGCTCTCCAGCCACACTGCCCCAAGCCTGCAGCGTTGCTTGGGGTTGCTGTGACCCAAGTGCAGGACCTGGCATTTGGCCTTGTTGAAACTCATCCCATTAATGTTGGCTCATTGATCTAAGCCTATCCCAAGTCCCTGTAAAGAGCCTCTCTACCCTCATTCAAATCAACACTGCCACCTAACTTGGTAGCATCTGCAAACTTACTGCTTACACTCTCTATGCCTGAATTAAGGTCATCAGTAAAGATGTTAAAAAGAGGTAGTCTCAACACAATTCCCTGAGGAACACCACTGGTGACCAGCTGCCAACTGGATTTAAGTCCATTGACCACCACTCTCTGGGCCCTCCTAAAGGGATCTCTCAAAGGTGACAACAGGATGATTACCTCCATTTCTTGGCTAGCCTCTACATAGCGGTGCATGCTGCTACACTCAAGATCTTCTGCAGTTGCTGCTACCATTTGGATTGAAATATTTAGCTACCTAGAAGGTTATCTCAAATGAAATACAATCCATCAACATGAAAATTCCTAAGCATAAAAAGCCTGTCAACAGAGAACCAATTCCTTAGCCTTTACTTAGATATTATTCCATATACTTAGCTGATACAGGGGGACACATACATGACAAACCTGATTGCAATGTTCTCACCTAGGCTCAACTCTCACAACTGCAGGAAATATTCTTTTCTTTTTCCCCCACCAATGTGCCTAAATGTATGCTGCCAGCAATGCACATCAAACACTGGTGAAGAAAGAAGCCTAATTAAAAAAAAAAAAAAAAAAAAAAAGAAAAAATAAAATAAACACCACCAAAAAAACCCAAAAAAACCCCAGCACTTAAGTGAATCCAAAAGTAGAAAATTCCATGCACTCCACATTGCATCATTATACTTGTCCCAGCCACAGCTGAGTGCCTGCCTGCTCAAGTCTCCTAAGTCTCCACTGCCTTGCAGGCAGAACTTGGTAGCTGCACAAACATTTCATAAGATATTATAGCCTATTCTGAGAGGGAATGAGGATGGGTTTGTTCCATTAATGATTATTACAACTCATCTTTTTTAAATTTCACTGTTAATAAGAATGTATCTGAGCAATTAAGGAAGCCTTAAATATCAAATTAGCTATCAGACATCATTTCTCCAGAATTAATCCTCTCTATTACATCAATTGGTGTTTAAACATTAAGTAACCATACATAATGAGTAGCTCCAAGCAACTTAGTTTCTTAAGTGACAGTGAACAGCAGTGAATGTTTTCAACTGAATTAGGCAAATAATCTCAGCGGAGATGAAAGCTCCTGAAATCCTACTTTTTACTAGACTGCTTCTTTTGTGGGTTTACTTAATGAACAGCCTTAATCTGAAATATTCAGTTATCAGCCCAGTCGAGTATAGTGCTGCACTCATTCCTACCCTTTACTCAATAAGTATTTTTGGTTTGAGTAAGCTTAGATAAAATTAACAAAAACTATTTCTTTTGGAAGGGCACTGTGTTTAATTCATAAATTCTCAAGGTAGAGTAAGTGGATATTAAAGCATTACTGCTAAAACTGCTAATTCGAAATTCAGGCTGAAGCAGAACCTCAGTTACATGGTTAAAGATGGAAGTTAAACAAAATAAACATTTATTGTGGCCAAAGACATGTTCTTGGTACTGCATCTTGGCTGTGTCATAGCTTACCACAGAGAAAACTCCACAACTCCCAACCCTTGTTTTCACAACATTTCCAGTGTAGGAACAAACTCTTGCTTGCACCACTAAGATTAGGCAGAACCCTTCAGAAGCAGCAAATTATTGTTTTAATTTGCATGTAAGGCCAGATGTGATACAGAAAGGTGCTCAAGGCCAGATGTGATATATGAAAATGAAGAGGGGAGGTCACAGACTCACAGAAACACGCAGGTGGGCAAAGCCTCTCAGGATCACCAAGCCCAACCTAGAACACTACCCTACAAGATTCACCTTAAACCATAGCCCCAAGCACCACATCCAAACCATCCCTAAACACATCCAGGGTGGGAGACTCCACCACCTCCCTGGGCAGCTCATTCCAGTCCCTGACCACTCTCTCTGTGAAAAACTTTTTCCTAATGTCCAGTCTAAACCTCCTCAGCCTCAGCTTGAGGCCATTCCCCCTTGTTCTGTCTCCCATTACCTGTGAGCAGAGCCCAGCAGCAAGTCTCTCCACAAGGTCCTTTCAGGTAGCTGTAGACAGCAATGAGGTCTCCCCTCAGCCTCCTCTGTTTCACACTAACCATCCCCAGCTCCCTCAGTTGCCCCTCATCAGATTTACTCTCCAGGCCCTTCCCCAGCTTCCTTGCCCTCCTCTGGACCCTCTCCAGCACCTCCACATCTCTCTTGTATTGCAGTGCCCAAAACTGAACACAACACTCAAGGTGTGGCCTCAAAGCCGAGATGCTGGGCAGGTAAACAAGCCAGAAGGCAGAAACTCTGAACTGATTTCAATAAATGAATATTTGTGGTTAATTATTAGTCCTCACAGTAGCCAAACACTCAGGTCCTTTTACTCTGTGCTCTTTTCATGGCAGCAGGACTACACACAGCCCCAACCTGGTTACTTAAGTCCTTGAACAGAAGAGTTATGACTGTACCATATAATGGGATAACAGCTAATGCACATAATCCCTGAGTACCAAAATAGGGTAAGTAAAGCAGATCCCTCTGTTCTGCCTGTAAGAAACCACAGGGATGCATTGCACTGCTTGCTTACCAAGGAGATGCCAGTGAAGTTTTTCCTAAGAAAACTTCTTTGGTTCTTAAAAAAAAAAAAAGAAAAAAAAAATTGCTCTGCTTCAGCACTAAACTCCCAATGAAAAGAGAACACTCATTTGCATCAGCTTGAAACATCCATGCTCAAGAGCTACAAAGCCTATGGCTGATAAAGTACTCCTTCTCCTCAGCAATAATTGTAATGAAAATGCAAAGATCTGGCAAGGTATTTGCTACTGAAATACTTCTCTATTACCATGGAGAATTCAGAATATCCACCACTGCACTGGAACAAAATGAAGTTTGAATGCTGCTATTATTGTTAGGATCTCTTTCTTCTTTTTTAAAGGCTCTGGGGATTCGAAAGGGATAAGAATTAATCACAGAAATAAATCAAATACTGCTGCAAGTAGCAGAGCAGGAAGAAGTGTTAAATAAAAACAATAAATACAAATGACTGCACACTATAAGAAGCACACATATAATGAACATTTGGCANGCAGAGCTGCTGCAGCCCTATGATGGATGCTGCCAGTGATGGTGAAAACTAGACTAGAATATAATAGCAAGATAAAAACAGCACCTGTTTTCTAAAGTGAAAACCAGTAAGGGAACATCCCTTAAGTGATCTTTTTTGAGCCAAGTACTGAGCTCCAACACAAGGAATTACTTTGCAGTGGGTTCACCTTGGGCAACTGTTCTTGGAAGCAGAATCATTAGACTGGAAAAGACCTTTGAGACCAAGTCTCAACCCAGCATTGTCAAATCCACCACCAAACCACATCCCTAGGCAACACACCTACGTGTCTTTTAAACGCCTCCACTTCCTTGGGCAGCCTGTTCCAATGCTTGATAATCCTTTCAGTGAACAGACTTTTCCCACTACCCAACCTTAAACCTGCTCTGGCACAACTTGAGGCCATTTCCCCTCGTCCAATGTAAACCAAGCAAGAGGCCAGCAAAGGGGGGGAGCACTTGGGAGTCAGCCTGCTTCGCTCCACAGCATCACTGCACATGCATGCAGTAACTTCATGGCCTTCCTGACATTCCTCCTAAGATGATGTGTTGATTTGGAGTCAGGACAAAGAAAGAAGGGGGAAAAAAAAAAATGATAGAAAAAAAAACCAGAGTGGAGCCACTTTCACAAAACAAATCCACTGTCACAATAAAAAATTAACACAAGCCAACCTGGAATAGAATTTCTGTTCCTCAAACAGAGTCAATGCTGGAGATGAGAGCCCACCAGACTGTCACACCACCAGGTTATCATCCCATCAATGGTTTAGAAAGCCAGGGGAGCCAGACAAAACTATCAGCCTGTAACACAAACATTCCCTCAAAAGTATATGTTAGCTTGGACTTGGAGTTGTAAATTTTTCTGTCAACACTATTCACATGCTGGAAGAGAGACCTCATTCCAGCATCTGCCAAGATAAAACTAGATTTCAAATGCTTTGTTGTGCACAAGCTGGCACTCCTGAAACTACTACTGATTGAATTTAATACCTTTGAGGGAAAACAACTTTTAGGGGACTTAGATGAGAGCACTGAACTAGAAGCTACTGACAGGCATTTACTGCGTAAACTCACAGAGCCATATTTATGAAGTAGTTTTACAAAGGGTGTATCTCTCAAAGCACATAAATTAAAGCCATCACATTGAAAACACCCTGCTGTTAACTGTCACATCAGTTTATACACAACATGTTAAATGGATCCAGGAATAACACAATGTTACCTAAACTTTGGAGTTTTACAAGTTGTGATGTATCAGCTAGCTATAGTCTACTCTTCTTCTTCACAGCAATCAAAAAAGTGCTTTAAGCCAATACAAGGAAAAGTCTTCCTCCCAAAAGAGTAGTTTCCAGAAGGAAAACCAGGGATCTTGAGAGGATTTAACAAAGTCTACTAATGTCACCAAACAGGAGCACAATAAGAGCTTTGCACCTATTGCATACATTGGGCTGTTACTGCTGAATCCAATCCATACTAGACCAATGAAACCCTGTCCCATTCCCTCCTAAGTGCACCTCTACCCTACAGGCTCCCAAATGCAAAGGAGCCATTCCTAAATAAACTGACAGATTTGTATGATGTAAAAGCAAATAATTCCCTAAAGCTCAAGGGAAGCTCAGCTTCACTATCCAACTATCCCTTCAGATGAAAATCAAATTCCAGTTTAGAGAGGCAAACAAAAGATAGTATTTTGATATTTAAGGGGTCTAAGGGAACCAAGCACCTAGAGAACAAGTTTCACAAGGAGCAGGTCAGGAAACTGGGGTGGTTTAGTCTGGAGAAGACACTGAGGTGAGACCTTATTGCTCTCTACAACTACATGAAAGGAGGTTGTAGTGATGTGGGGGTCAGTCTCTTCTCAAGTAATTAGCGACAGACTTGAGAGGAAATGACCTCAAAGTTGCACCAGGGGAAGCTTGGACTGAATATTGGGAAAAAATCCTTTATTGAAAGCCTGGAAGAGGCTGCTGAGAGTGCAGTCAACATCCCTGGAGGTGTTCAAAAAGACATGTAGACATGGCACTTCTAGGAGACATGGGGTTTGGGCACGGTGGTGTTAAGCTGGTAGTTGAACTTGATCTTAGAGGTCTTTTCCAACCTTAATAACTTCATGATACAACAAATCTTAAGAACATATTTTGTAAAAGCATACTGCCAAATTCTATATGTGACTTTAACTTGAAAATGTAATTTCAATCAAGCTGAATTTGATCCAGGTAAAAGAGGTACTGACCGGTACGTAGGCTTCATTCAAGAGATCATAGAATGGTAAGGTTGGAAGGGAACTCAAAGATCATCCAGTTCCAACCTCCTGCCATAGGCAGGGACACCTCCCACTAGCACAGGTTACTCAAGGCCTCATCCAACCTGGCCTTGAACACCTCCAGGGAGGGAGCAGCCACAACCTCCCTGGGCAACCTGTGCCAGTGCCTCACCACCCTCACTGCAAACAACTTCCTCCTAACATCCAGTTTCAATCTCCCCTCTGCCAGTCAAACCCACTGCCCCTTGTCCTGGCATTACAAGACCCTGTCACCCTCCCCAGACTTCCTGTAGCTCCCTTCAGATCCTGGAAGGCTACTCTAAGGTCTCCTGGAAGCCTTCTCTTCTCCAGGCTGCAGAGCCCCAACTCTCATAGCCTGTCCTCATAGCAGAGCTGCTGCAGCCCTCTGAGCATCTTTGTGGGCCTATGCTTAATGACACATTTCTGCACACTAATCTTTGGTGGCAGTCACCAACAACATGGAAATTCCACACAACAGCCAGTGCCAACTGCATGCCCATATTTATGGAAGAGATCTCTCATTTTCTAAGATGGCATTGATGAAAGAAGTCCACACACCCACAGAGGGCACATCTCTAGATTCATTACATTTCATTAGGCATTTAGAAACATCAAGCCAGTGGCAACACTTGGCTGAGAGTTGGCAATAACTTATCCAAGCCTCAATTTTCAACTCTAGCAATGCAACACATAAGTAACACCTCTACTGACCAATTTACTAACACTTTTTTTTGTTGGTTTTTTGGTTTTTTTTTAACAACCCAGGGAGAATGACAGTTTTTTCTCTCCAAAAAAAAATAAAAAAAACAAAACCACTGAATGACTTGGAACATACATTACTATATTAAGATCTTGACAGCTATCACATGGAAATTAATGTTTATGTCTATACGTAGGGTATTGTGAAATGTTTGGCTGTGCTTCTATTGTGCACAACAACAACATATTTCTATATTCTTTTACAGGCATTTTCTATGCTCACTAGGGGGAACAGACAAAAAAGAGCTCAGTCCATCATTAAGCTTTTTCTCCCTAGAAGTAAGCAATGCTGCCTGTCCCAATTAATCGATGTCTCTGGGAGCGGCAGAAGAAATTTAATCTGCCATTTCTATTTCAGAATCTAATATCTTCAACCACCAGAATCCTGGCTTTTAAATGAAGAAATACACAGAGCTGGATATTTGAAATGATCATATTAAAAGGTATTTCAGAGTGTTTGTCCTAGTTGGAGGCCATGAGCTACCCAGGACTGGAGGACAGAAATGACTCTCACCCCTTTCCAAGAGTAAGAAAGAGGATACTGCACACTGATGAAAGACTGCACCTTTCAGCCTATAAGAAACATTTTTTTCTCTTCAATACAACTTTGGTGCATGAAAATTTTAAAAATAGTAATAAACTATTTCTTCTATAAAGGAGACTGCCCTGGAGACTAGGTCAAGCATATATGAACCACAGGCTACACTGTTTCACATGGTTCCATCTGTAGGTTGCTTTGAGAACCATAGGAAGGTGACCTGTAGCAACAAACTGCTCCTAAACATCCTATGAGCACTAGAAAGTAGATGCCCCATGTCTGGAAACATTCCAGGTCAGGCTGCACAGGGCTCTAAGCAACCTGATCTAGTTGAGGATGTCCTTGCTTACTGCAGGGGGGTTGGACTAGATAACATTTAAAGGTCCACTCCAAAACCATTCCATGACTCACCAGCCACTATTTGTGATGCAAAACAGAAATCTGCATCTACTACAATATTGACTACCCACATTTAGGCAAATCTCAAATACTTTAAGCAAGGAACACATGTCCCAGTGTGGACCCTTTGGCAGGGCAAGTCTTCTACCTCATGATAGATGGAAATGTTCCCCTTCACTATCACCCTTGAAGAACAGTCTCTGGGGGGGGGGCTATTGTTCTTCCCTGGAGAGCTACTAAGAGCCTCAATGAGCAGGTTATTAGTCTTACAAATCTAAAGCTACATGCTCTGAAATCAATGCTAAGCATCAAATGCATCTGGAGAGACAGATCAAAAAAATAATGGCAAAATTCTAGTCCTCACAGCTACTGACAAAAGACAACTTGGAGGGGATGAGAGCTTGCAGAGGACTCCAAAACCTCATCACCACCTCAGCTGAAAGAACTGCTGGACCCATGAGCAGCCAAAGAGGAAAACAGCAGCATTCAAACTGCCTTGGGTGAAATCCTTCCCTGCAGCCAGCACTTAAACATAAGGATTTCCCATTTCTGTGAGCATCCCACTGTATTTTGCATAGGAAACACTTAATTTTCTTGCAAATCAGGAAAGACAAGAAGTCTGTGAGCTGCCACAAGGTCAGGTTATTTTAGTCTTATACTCACAGCCCTCATCTCAAAGGAGAGAAGACAAAAGGATTCTGTAGTTTGGCCTTTCTAGGAAAGCATAGACTCAGGTTTCTCAACAAGTACTTTCTCTAAGCCTCCATCTTTCCCCCATGAAGAATCATTCTTATTCCCAAGAAATACTACTTTAAGTAATATTGGTAGAATCTGTAAGGTTAGGTAGGTGGCATATAAACACAATCCTCCTTAGTGCTGCCTTCAATCTCTAGTTGATTTTACTCCTGTTCTTTGCTTTTCCTGTTAGCAGCTGTTAGCTGCTACGTGTACAACTTTTAGGCTGTTTACCTACCTCCACAGAGCCACTTCAGATGGCTTCCCCATTCTTTTCACCAGCCACTGCAAACATCAAGTACCCACCCCCTGACTTTGGGTGCATAAAGCAGCTAGTTTGTGTCTTTTTAAAACCACACCACAACAGAAAGCACTCTAAGCTAATGCTAGCTAAAGCTCCCCTTGGTTTGTAAATTATACGAGCAGTGAGCAATGCACACGTTCACAAATGAATTCCTGGGGTTTAATTGACTTCTCAATGGAGGCTCCCACAAAACTCTTCTCCATTAAGTGGTCCTGTAGCCCACTCCTTACTAGAATTTATCACTAGTTCTTTTCCTTGGAGAACTATGCTAATGCTATTGTCCTACAATTCTTTTTAAAAGAGCAGCCTCCATGTGAAGTGCCTAATTATAGACTTCAGCATGTCCTGATTTCCTTATTTCCTTGGCAAAAGGCAAGATTTCCTGTTAGATGTTTGGTGGTCACCCTGTGTCATTTCCAATACAGATTTTAGCTGACACATGTAGAAGCTCTTTCTTACTTACTCTGGGCCTCGTTTTCTGCTCCATGAGCCCAATGCAAATGAAGAATAAATTTAATTACAACATGGTTACTGTGATGGAAAATGAGCACGACCAAAAGAAAAGCCAGTCCACTGTTAGTAATAATTTCTTTTATAAATCCCAGGTTCTCTTGCTCATGTGCTCTTTAAAGTCAAAGCTGCAACAACAATGATATATTTTCACAGAAAAAAAAAAAAAGTAACATTTTCCTGCTCACAAAAAAAGCTTTTTTTTTTTTCTTTTTATATATTTTCAGAGGGAAAGTAGCTAGGCTGCATGGCTGCATTTATTTTTCTATTTGTATAGCAGCAGCCACAATTAATCAACATAATATTATGGTGTATTTACAGAAGAGGCTGCTTGCACACATAACNTTGAGGTCCCTTCCAACCTCACCTGTCTATGATTCTAAGACCTCAAGGTGTTAGGAACGCACACTGATTTTACAGCACTGAATCTCAGAATGAAACACTCTATCCTGACATCAGTTTCAGGCAAGCTTAGCTGAACCAAAGGGGAAAAAAAAAAAAAAAAGAGAAGTATTTCAACGTTTGTTTTAAAACTTGTCCATATGGAGTGATCAAGGAAGGAGAGAAAGAGCATTTAGAAGACAATAGACCAAAACAGCATTGCTTTGGATGAAGTTTGGTCTTAGTTATTTCCTACATTTTTAATACACTAGCCTCTATTGAAAACAACTGCAGTATCTCAACTTAATGACTGCAAACTGAAAAAAGATACTAAAAAAGAAATTTATCTGGCCTAGCACAAAGTCTGGAGTATCATTTTTCTTCCGTGCTCACCACCAAGAACATCCTGCGGATTTCCAGCTGTCAGGAGCAGGAGAACATTCCAGCCATCATTTACAAATAAGAATCTTTCTATGAAATTGCCTGTTGAAGGCTATGCTTTAAATAGATGAAGGAGGGGGAAGGAAGAAAAAAAAATGAAATAAATAAAAGGGGTCATCTTCTAGTCCTGTCTCCTGAGCCCTGCCCTGCCGGATGGTGCTGCTCATGGGTGTAACAGACCCGACAGACTTGGAACGGTCGCTGTCTGGTGACAACGATTTATTTCCTCCAGCAGCTTTACACTTCAGACATTCCAGTTGTAGATAGGCCACTTAATTTCCCCAACAATGAATAACAAAGGCTAAGAACTGGGCTTCACTCAGATTCAGAGCCTGTGGGACTTGCCCTTCCCTTTCCCCTTAGACATACCTGTCCTAGGGTGGCTTGGCTCCCCTCCCTCTGCCAAACAAGCTGCAGATAGAATTAGCAGACCCTGGAATGGGTTGCCCAGGGAAGTGGTCGAGGCTCCATCCCTGGAGATGTTTAAGGCCAGGCTGGATGAGGCTCTAGACAGCCTGATCTAGTGTGAGGTGAGCCCATGGCAGGGGGGTTGGAACTAGATGATCCTAGTGGCCCCTTCCAACCCTGACTGATTCTATGATTCCTCAGGGTACATGAGGCTATCTATACATATGTATGGATAAATGCATATATACATTTATGTGTACATNAACCTCCTGTGCTGTAGTTCATACCCATTGCCCCTTGTCCTATCCCAAGACACAGCTGAGAAGAGTTTGTCCCCTCCCTCTTGACCCTCAGCCCTCAGATATTTATAAACATTGACTAGATCCCCTCTGAGTCTTCACCAGCCCAAACAGCCCCAGGTCCCTCAGCCTCTCCTCACAGGGCAGCGCTCCAGCCCCTTCAGCATCTTCACAGCCCTTCCTTGAACTCTTTCAAGTAGGATCCCTGTCCCTCCTGAACTGGGGAGCCCAAGAAGCATGGCAGTAAATGACCTGAGCAACAAGGAGACATGAAGGGGCCACGTACAAGGAAAGCTAGCACTGAGATTGCTGATGAGCAGAGACATCCCATATGCTTTTAGGGCTTCTCGATCCAATTTTAGGAGCTACTTTGAGCAATGCATGGGGATTTTTCTATGCATAGCTAAGAACCAAAGGTCAGACAGCACGACATAAATCCCTCAGGACACATTATTGTTCGTTTGTTACAGAAAACTGAAAGGAGGGCTTGGCTCCAGCCTTTGGCATCCTACTGAGCAGGAGTATTGAATTTACACAGCAGCTTGCGGTTGTCTTCTTCCTCTCCTACCCAGTGCTCGCACACAAACTCAAAACAGTACTGAGCAGAAAAAAAAAAAAGACCCAACACAATAAGAGACACCTTTATCAGTCTCAGCCATCTGTGTTCCTTTAGTCTGATCCAAGTATTTTGGCAGGCATGTGCACAACTTGCTCCTACCCAATATCATCCTGCCCTGCAAGAAAAAGTCCACTCCCACTTCCTCTCCTCTCCACCAGCGCACAGGTCAAGAGGCATTCATGGTCTGCTGATGGAAGGACTCGAAATACTAAAAGATATCAGTGGTAGTGTTTAATTTATCATGATCTCAACATGATCAATTTAACCCTGCTTGATAACACAGCATGGAAAAATGAAGTGATGATAACTATTCATAAGAAGTATTTGGAATTAAAAAATTCAGATGGAAAAAATAAAATGAAAAGCAGCAGACTCCCCAAAAGTCAGGCACCAGAATGGGCTGCCCAAGGAAGGGGTAAAGGCACCATCCCTTGAGGTGTTAAGAAAAACAACAAACAGACATGTAAACATGACACTTTGGGGCATGGTTTAATGGCCACAGTAGTGTTAGGCAGAGAGACTTCATGGTCTGAGAGGTCTTTTCCAACTGAAACTTTCTGTAAGTTAAAGCACAGGATTTAAGAGTGCTCTTAAGGAGAGAAAACAAGGCAAAGAAAACCTCTGCTTCCTGAAGCATCACTGCCACCATAAATTAGTTTTGAGACAACCTGACATCACCCTACTGGGGTTAAAATCTGGATTTTCCTTAATTTGTAAAGGCTCAAACTCTTCTCTCAAAGCAAACAGGCATAAAAACCTCCATTAGGCGACTTTCAAAAGGAATAGAACCATGCTCAGAAGAAAAGCCATTTAAACAGACACAAACAACAACGCAGGTCTCCAAAGAATAAGGCTGCAATAAACTCCTGAGCTCGCCTTCTGTTTCTAAACAGCCTTGTAATTGCAACATGTCTTCATATTTCAGGCAGCATGACATTTTGATGGATGAAAAAGATTTGTTGTATTGAAAGGAATAAAGAATGTGGAGCAGGGGAAAGCACCAGGAAACCTGAAGTGTAATACGATAGAAGAAAACCCAAGCTTTAAGCACATACACTACAGACATGTACCAGGGCTCAGGCATCTTATTTATTCCTCTGAACTCTCCTAATTTAATCACATGTGATCCAAAAAGGAGTTGACAAGAAAAGCCCTCAACCCTGTTTACTCTCTAGCTCTCCAAGGAACAATTTATCTCCTAGTACACTGCAAGGGAAACATAATCACCTATTCCCCCATACGCAGTGCCTGTAGCAAACCCACACCTCCAGCTTCAAGTTTTAAGTGGTGCTTTTTTCTATCATACTATATATATATATATATATATATACCCCATGATGTGACCTTGGGTTTTTGTTTTGGGTTGGGTTTTTTTTTTCCTTTTTCTCCCCAGCTGCTTCAGAATGCTACACATCAAATCCTTGCTTGGAAAGCCAATTGCTATGGCTGGAACTTTTCAGCACTGTCTTGTGTTGGATGAAATTGAGATGAATTTGGTCCAAGCAGGAATTAAATTCTGAACAGAGCTTTTAAAAAAAGATGACTACAGATCTGGCTAGGTGAAACATCATATACATGCTCCTAGAATCTTCTCCTGGTATTAATAATCTTCTGGATTATATTACAAGTAGTGCTGCAACTACCAAAAAGAAAAACAAAAACACTTTTGCCTAAAAATCTAAAGATTAGTAGAGATTTGAAGCGCTTCAAGGTCAAATATTTTACTCCTTCATATTTTAGACAAAAAAAAAAAACATCTTTAATGGCTTCAAAAGCATAAAAATGGAATATATGTCCCCAAAAACCTGTGAGGGTGACAGAGCACTGGAACCAGCTGCCCAGGAAGGTTGTGGAGTCTCCCTCTCTGGAGATACCCAAGAACTGTCTAGATGCGTTCCAGTGTGATCTGCTCTGGCAGGGGGCTGGACCAGATGATCTTTCAAGGTCCCTTCCAGCCCCTGGCATTCTATGATTCTAAATCCTTAAGGAAAAAAAAAAAATAATAATTTTGTAACTAAAACTAACACTAATTAGCACAACTCACTGGGTGAAAAAATTGCTTAATTGCTTTCTATTCATTATCCACTTGATAGTAGATCTTAACTATACATTGGCGGCAACACCAGAGAGCTATAGAATCATTAAACACTTTGGGTTGGAAGGGACCTTTAAAGGTCACCTAGTCCAAGCCCCTGCAGTGAGCAGGGATGTCTTCAGCTAGGTAAGGTTGCTCAGAGCCCTGTCCAACCTGACCTGGAATGTTTTCAGGGATGGGGCATCTACCACCCCTGTGGTGCTTACAGCATGCTTGAGAGCAGGTTGCTGCTACAGGTCTACCTTCCCAGGGCGCATTCTACACATACCTGAAAGGAGGTTGGAGCAAGGTGGGGGGTTGGTCTCTTCTCCCTAGCTAAAAGTGATAGGACAACAAGTGACAGAGGCAGTGGCCAGGGGAGGTTTGGGTTGGACATCAGAAACAGTTTCTTCCCCAAAAGCTTTTGTCAAGCCCCAGAAGAGGCTCCTGAGGGAGGCGATGGAGTCCCCACCCCTGTAAGCGTTCAAAAGATGTGTAGCTGTGCTGCTGAGGGAAACGTTTGGTGGTGGACTTGGCAGTGTCGGGTTAACACTTGGATTTGATCATTTTAAGGTTGGAAAAAACCTCCAATGACTCTATGATTTGACTCTTGTCACCATGAGCACGTCTTTCTGCCTGTAGAGTTGGATGTTTGTGTTAAACATAGCAGAACCCTTACGCTGTGGGGCATAGATCACTCTGGCACTACAAGCAACAGCCTAGTAACAGTTTGTCTGTGCAGAATATGAAATAAGGCAAACGCTTGTTTTGTTACTCTCTGCTGTTGCCACATAAATTACCAGTTCATAGTGGGCTCCTTGGAGCTCTTTTGCATTAACTAATATGACAATATGCATTTTTACAGTGCAATCATAGCTATCAGTTTCCATCTGTTCTACTGTCCTTTTGGTATGTTATTGCTCTGAGGAAGTAAACAAAAATAGATCTCTACAAAAACAAACCTGGGTGACAGCCTAGACTAAGGCTCTAATTGAAAATAAGATTTATTAGACGAGAGAGAAACATCACAGTAAAACAAAGACAGAGTTTTCCCTAACATATCTGGTATTATTCTTGGCAAAAGTGAAGCAAGGCTATAAATTTATGGAACAAATCAGTATGGTACTGATGTACCACACTGATCTGGCATCACTCTCCCTGACTGCAAAAATACGTTAGGGAAAAAAAAAACCCTCTTTGTTTTGCTTCAATTTTAGTCACCATAAATTTCTTTTCTAATTAGAACCCAAGAGTATTAAGGGCTTGTCTACACAGAGGTTTTGCACAGACACAGTTACATGGGTAAGAAACCAAACTGACTTAACAGTAATGCCACTCCTTAGTCTAGACACAGTTAAAACAAACTCTACCCACAGAACTATGTCGTGCTTAGGGGCTGCTTTGATATAAATTTGCCAGGCACCTTGTTGTTGGAGGGGTGGGAAGTGGCCCTTGCAGCAATGGTTCAGCAATGCCCAACCTCTGAAAACACTTAAAAGACTACAGAGTTNGACTCTGTGGTCCTGCCCTGGCAGGGGGGTTGGACTCGATCTACAGAGGTCCCTTCATCCTGTAATGGAAACATCTGAGTCCTCTTCCCATCAGTCAAAAGGCTATGAGAGCATCCTCTGATGAGACACAGCCTCAAGGTTCAAGATACACATAAGGAACAGGAAAAGACAATACTAAAGATTTCAGGAGCCAACAGCAACGTAGCCTTATCTCAGCAAACCTAGCAGTGAAAGCTGAAGACACCAAGAGGGTAAGCACCAACTTCTGCAGCTCTCCTAAATGAAAAGCCACCAATTGCTTCACCTAAGAGTAAAGCATGGAAAGAAGCCTGCACTCCAGCAGCTCTGGGGGGGTATCCCTTTACATGGAAAAGGACTGGCTTATTAACATCGATGGCACCCCAGAGTCATTTAGAGATCTGTATGAAGAATTTAACACTTAGCAAAAATAAGCACATGGAAGTTTTGCACTGGGTTTTGGCTATTATTGCTGGTGTTTGCATTAGAGACATGTGAAAAAATAATATTTTCCATAATAAAGAATGTTGGTTTTAAAGTCTAGTGATTTTTAACATAAAAAAATTAAAAAATCATGGGGTGACCTCACAGGCAAAAATGCCCAGAGGCTGCTAAAATAGCAAAGAAATGAGAAATTCTAGATACTAAGAAAATGTGGCATGGCAGAATCAAAGAAATTAGAGCACATTAAAAAAAAAAAAGACAACATTAAACTGAAACCCACAAATTGGTTTGGAACAGTTTCACATAAGGCACATTCATCTCCCACTCTAGCTCAAGGAGGGCTTAAGAGTTCCCTTTTCAGATCAGCACAAACGAGAGCAGCAGCAGCAGAATGAGCAATAGCAGCACTAAGAAGGACAAAAAAGCCCTGGCTTTGGAGCTGGGACAAGGCAGCAGATTTTCATTGTTTACTCAAACGTTTCATAAGCAGTTTCCTTTGTCAAGCTACAATCAGTGTGCCATGTATCACCAAAGAATGAGATGATTTATAAATAGTATGAATACAAGGAATACTCCATTGTTCTGTTTTGTACTGGTAAATACAAGACATGCTAGATAAGACTCCTCTGAAGTGAGTTTCAGGTTCTCTCACTACATTTCAAGCCCCTGACCACCGCTCAGCTTGGTTAGAAAAGTAACACCTTCAATGTTTTGCCTCACCAGTCCACACTTTCCTCTCTCCCAGAGGGATGTTAGAGCTAGCCCCACATCCCCAAAGTGGTATCACAGTATAGCAAGGTTGGAAGAGACCTCAAAGATCATCAAGTCCAACCCACTACCACAGACCTCAAGACTAGACCATGGCACCAAGTGCCATGTCCAAACGTGCCTTGAACACCTCCAGGGACGGTGACTCCACCACCTCCCTGGGCAGCCCATTCCAGTGGGGAATGACTCTCTCAGTGAAGAACTTTCTCCTCACCTCCAGCCTAAACTTCCCCTGGCACAGCTTGAGACTGTGTCCTCTTGTTCTGGTGCTGGTTGCCTGAGAGAAGAAAGCAACCTCCTGCTGGCCACAACCACCCTTCAGGTAGTTGTAGACAGCAATAAGGTCTCCCCTGAGCCTCCTCTTCACCAGGCTAAACAATCCCAGCTCCCTCAGCCTCTCCTCATAGGGCTTGTGCTCGAGGCCTCTCACCAGCCTCGTTGCCCTTCTCTGGACACGCTCAAGCACCTCAATGTCCTTCTTAAATTGAGGGGCCCAGAACTGGACACAGTACTCAAGGTGTGGCCTAACCAGTGCAGAGTACAGGGGGAGAATGACCTCCCTGCTCCTGCTGGCCACACTATTCCTGATGCAGGCCAGGATGCCATTGGCCTTCTTGGCCACCTGGGCACACTGCTGGCTCATGTTTAGGCGGGTGTCAATCAGCACCCCCAGATCCCTTTCTGTTTGGCTGCTCTCCAGCCACTCCGACCCCAGCCTGTAGCTCTGCATGGGGTTGCTGTGACCAAAGTGCAGCCCCCAGCACTTGGATTTGTTGAAAGCCATCCCCTTGGACTCTGTCCAGGCGCTCGAGGTCCCGCTGCAGAGGACCCAGCCCTAACAGCACATGGGATGCAGTGTGTTCCTATGGCTGAAGCAGTTTCTCCTGCAAGATACTCTGTCACTCCTGCTTTGCAGCATCTTTCCTGTTCAAGTCTGAGTTTCTGGAGCTCTTCACTAAACACAGTGAAGGAAACATTTATTGAGTAGCTCCCTTTCACTCTTAGGTCTACTGAGAGCCTACAAGTGAAAGAGAGCTAGCTAAGCCATGGTACCTAGGCTGGGCTGAGTCAAAAAGCTCCACATTGGCTAGCAACATCATGCAATTGGGGTGTTATAGCCATGGCTACAGCCCCCATTGAGTGAAAGCAAAATGGACTATGAGTTTCTTTCTTGTCTTCATTCATTTCTAGTTCTTTGCTATGCCAGCAGCAAGAATTGCCTAAAATCACCATAACTTTCCTGATGAAAGAGGGTGGAAAAAAACCCACCACAGGTTTTTCCTAGATTATGGATCCAGGAGACAAAAGCCTCACCTGACTTAAAAGTTGAAGCTTCCTAATAGAGCCAGTTCTGCAACGACAGCATAAGAGCAGCTAGCAATGAAAAAGAACTTGGGGTTTCATGTTGCCCTGACTAAAAAGGAATCACAGAGTGTTTTGAGTTGGAAGAGACCTTTAAAGCTCGACTAGTCAAACCCATCCATAAGACAATCACTCCTCTTTTCAGAGTGTTCACCGATAAAGAGTGCTAACTAAGGTCACTGATTGGCCTCTCCAAGCCTTTCCATCTTCAAATCAACTCCATCTACATTTTTCTCATTTATATCCTTCTTCCCCTTCCTTAAAAACTATGAAACTGTTTAAAGTACATGAAAGATGCTCAGTTAACCTCCCCAACTGTTACCCCCTCACTTGTCACACCTGATACACACTGATGCCTAGCAAACTCACCACACCCTTGAAGGAAGCCATCCACCAAAGGGTTAAACACGCAAACTGGAGACCCTGCCTAATTCCATTTAATCCCTAGTAACACAGCACAGAAGAGGAGGTATTGTCCTTGCGTTCCTATTGTGGCTGCCAGCAGAGCACAACACACGACCACCCAAAATATCCCACAGCATTGTTTTGGGAGGCAGGGCTTCAAGTGATGCTAATGTCCATTAGTCATTCTATATTAAAAATAAAAGAATGATGGTGGAACTCTCAGCCCTGCATGAAGAGGTTAGAAGAAAATCTGTGTTGAAGAGCTAGGAGAAAGGAGGTAAGCAATTACTGAGTTCCTTTCAGCAGAAGCACATAAGATGACCAACAGAAGGTCTGCAGGATACTTATATTTTTTTTCTAATCCAAGAACAATGCAGCACCTACTGATTAAAAAAAGAAAGGGGGGGAGGGAAAAACCCAAGACTGCCCCCAGAACATATCCACAGAATGTTGAATCATCTGATTTGACATTGTAGATTGCACAGAAACAAGCTAGAAGCCCAAAATAAATTTTAAAAAGCTTCCAAAATTCAATAGCCACCACCCCAAGTGACCCCACTTGGCTGTAAGACACAACGAATCCAGCACTTGGGCTTCATGGCAAATCTCAAAGTGTTTGGTACTTCAAGCCTAAGGCTTTTTCCTCATGGCTTGCACTTTTCTGAGCACACCACACCTCCTTTTCTCTCCATAGGCTTTAACAACGAGCACAGAGACATACAGAAAAATGAAAGCTTGTGCTAAAGAAAATTAAGCCACAAGCTGTAAATTAGCTGTTGTTTTCCAAACCCTTTGCTGTTGTTTAGTGAAAATGTAAGGTAAGCCTTCAGTTTCAAGGTGTCAGCTGCTTTGGGTTCAGAAGAGATTTCCCTTCCCCCCCAGTCCTGCCATTGCATAGTTCTTCCCTTGGACCTCCTTTCCAAAAAGGGTTAAAGTGCAATTTCGGTAGCCATGAGATCCGTGGATCTATAGTCTGACCCTAGGGGGTAAATCCCAGGGATGGGTGAGAAAGGATGGAAAAAGACTTTTTCAGCTGAAGTGCTGGGTGATCTTTCCAATGAAGTTTGGGGAGGGAAGGTAAAGTTTAGTGACAAAATTCAGGAAAAAAACAAACAAACTCACCCCATTTCCCAAGGACAAGGAGTGATTTACTTGCTCTAGAAGTTGTTTCATGCAAACCTGCTCTTCTTTTATACTGCCTGCTGGCTAGACAAAACTCAGTCACTACTTTCGCAGCTGTAAATATCTCTATTTCACACCAGGTATCTGCCACTCAAAACCAGTCCTAACCTCTGCATTGGACAAAGGATTTATTAACTTCCTTGTGACTGCTTCTCTCTCCATCAACCTTAGTCAGCAATTCTAACACAGTGCCTCCAAGTGCTCCATGGTTCAGGCACTTGTCACACTGCAACGGAGATGTCTGGCATCAGAGTGTGTAGTAGGCAGTGGAGAAGAACATAGGAGGTGTTAAGCACATCCTGTTACTGACTTCCCCTTTTCTTTAGCCATATCCAGAAACAAAACCCAACATACTCATCATTAGAAAACAAAAAGAAAATCATAGAATGGTTTAGGGTGGAAAGGACCTCAAAGATCCTCTAGTTCCAACCCCCTGCCACAGACAGGGACACCTCCCACTAGAACAGGTCACTCAAGGCCTCATCCAACCTGGCCTTGAACATCTCCAGGGATGCAGCAGCCACAACCTCCCTGGGCAACCTGTGCCAGTGTCTCACCACCCTCACTGCAAACAACTTCCTCCTAACATCCAGTTTAAATCTCCCCTCTGCCAGTTCAAACCCATTGCCCCTTGTGCTGTTGTTACAAGACCTTGTCAGTAGTCCCTCCCCAGCCTTCCTGTAGGCCCCCTTCAGATACTGGAAGGCTACTCTAAGATCTCCTGGAAGCCTTCTCTTCTCCAGGCTGCAGAGCCCAAACTCTCTCAGCCTATCCTCATAGCAGGGCTACTGCAGCCCTCTGATCACCTTCATGGCCTCCTCTGGACTTGCTCCAACAGTTCAATGTCCTCCTTGTGTTGGGAGCTCCAGAACTGCACACAGTACTCCAGGTGGGGTCTGAGGAAAGCAGAGTAAAGGGGCAGAATCCCCTCCCTTGCCCTGCTGCCCTTGCTGCAGCTGCCTGTGATCAATCCTAGCAGCAGGCTGGGATTGATCCAATAGAAGGTGTTAAGCATGTCCTGTTATTGCTTTCCCCTTCTCTATAGGCATATCCAGTAACAAAACCCAACATACTCATCATAAGAAAACAAAGAAAGAAAATAAAAATGCTCAAGCTTTTTCCTCACAAATAAACAGCTAAACAGAAAACAAACAAAACTTACATATCCAGCTCCTGTGCTCAGAAAGCTGTCAGGTAGAGTGGTACTAGGCTTAGTCAGTAGCAATGACTTACAGCTGACTTCTCCAGGGGTAATCTAAGAATCATTCAGTCTTCATCTTACCAACAAAATGCTGAAGACCTTGCAGGCAGAAGAACACTCCTGGTTTGCAGCTACAGGTTTATGCCCATTCATTGTACTTTGTCAGTGTTCTGGTTATATCACCACTCAAGCCACCACCTTATAAACCAGGACTAAAATAAACCATTAAACCTTCTCAATGATCCAAAAGGCTTTAGCATGAGTGTGCTTTAAGGTGGGTTTCCAAAGAAAAGAGGGAATGGCTCACTCAAGTACTGGCTATGTTTTTAATGAAAGAAGATTGGCAGCAGACTCCAAGACCAAAACGTGTGAGCTGTGTACATCAAACCAAATCCTGCAAACAGTCACCATCCAAAAGCAACACGGGAAAAAGCTGCACTGCTTATTCAGCACAGCCAGCGTGCAGAAAGAACATCACTGTAGCCCTTCCTTGTTCAAGTGTGGGACAGCAAGAGCCACTGCAGAGAAGTTTACTCAGTCAAGAGAAAGGCTGCATATGGCCATGCTTTCTGTAGTTGATAGATTATTGTAATTTATATATTTCTAAATAAGCACACTAACCTAATTTAGGTTTGGAAAAAGCAGCATTTTAGCAGCTCTACAGACAATATGGAATCATATGAAGTCCTAGCTCCCAATCAGTGCAGAACAAAACATTTGCTTTTTATTTCAGGAGCGGTTTGTGTGCAGCAACATAAACTCTGTATAAATTTGGGATGGTTGTTCTCTTCCCTGCTCACCAAATATTCATATGAAACACGTGAGACTATCGCTAGGCTCTCCAATGACTACTTCCCCCGTCAAGGAGCCTGCAGGAAACCTGCAGAGAGCGGAGCAGCGACGGCGCCCGGCAGCGGCAGGAAGGTGCTGGGGGCAGGCAGGGCGCAGCCGCGGTCAGCTCCGCTGAGCCCGGGCTGGGGCGCGCAGGGGCTGCCCGGGGAAGCCGAAGGAGAGCGCCGGCAGTAGCCGGCCGGTACGGAAAGGGCTGCTTTGGAGGAGCGCCTGTGGCCGAGACGTGTGTCACGGCCCCGTCTGCCAGGCGCAGGGGGCACATTCCCCTCCAAGCCTCTTGGCAGAGTGGGAAGGGGCAAGAGCAAGGTTCTGCCGCTGGGTCGGGGCCACTCGCAGTATCAGTGATCTATCAGCTGGAGGCGATGAGATGGGTAGCAGCCCTGCCGAGGGGACGTGGGAGTGCTGGCAATGTGCGG
Source organism: Ramphastos sulfuratus (assembly GCA_013399055.1). Classification (NCBI taxonomy): domain Eukaryota; kingdom Metazoa; phylum Chordata; class Aves; order Piciformes; family Ramphastidae; genus Ramphastos; species Ramphastos sulfuratus. The sequence goes on along the minus strand of WBNM01004009.1, from coordinate 22,153 downwards.
TTGCAGCCCAGACGGCCAGTGGCAGGCTGGGCTGCATCCAAAGCGGCGTGGCCAGAGCGGTGCTTCTGCCGCTCTGCCCTGCTGCGGTGAGACCTGACCAGGAGCCCTCCACACAAGGACATGGGCCTGCTGGAGTGGGTCCGGAGCAGAGTGACGAACGTGATCAGTGTTGGAGCTCCTCTCGCATGAGGACAGAAAGAGACTTGGAGCTGTTTTGCCTGGAGAATGCTCTGAGAGACTTTGTAACAGCCTCCCAGTACCTGAAGGAGACCTACAAGAAAGCTGGAGAGGGACTTTTTACAAGGGCTTGTGAGAGAAAAAGGGACAATGATTTGAAACTAGAGCAGGATAGCTTTAGATTGGACATTAGGAGGAAGTTCTTCACAATGAAGACAATGAAACAATGGAGTAGGTTTCCAGAGAGCTAGTAGAAGCCTCATCCCTAGAGGCATTCAAGGACAAACTTGATGGGTGTCTGAGCAACCTCATACAGTTGTAGATGCCCCTGCTCACTGCAGGGAAGCTGGACAAGATGACCTTTGAAGGTCCTTTCCAACTTGATGCATTCTATGATTGTGAACTAAATACCCACTGACAAAGGATTAACCCTCAAAACAAGTCTCTATCAAGGCAAAACAACAAATTAATAACATAAATGTGAAAAAAAAAATTCATGTTTTACAAGTCACTAGCAGGAGTACACATAACCTCTGTAACAGGAAGCCTCTCAAAACCAGCATGACTTATTTAAACCAGCAGCACTAGTAAAGCAGGTCATTCTCAAGACATGATAATCAACAGCACCTAACACGCTAGGGTGAGCTCTCCCACATGTGTGCCAAGGAATTTTTGAGTCTGAACAGTGCCTACCACAATTTGATCAGTGACTTTGAACTCCCTGCCTAACAGTTACTTTGCAGAGCACCAGTCCCTGTCAGTATAGGAGAGTGAGGTTATAAACCTGTAGAGATCATACTTCAACTACAGTAAAACAACAAAAAAGAAACCCCAAGTGAGAACTAGAATCATCACATCGAAAAAAATAGCCACCAAAACAAAAAAAAAACCCACCAAAACTCACAACACCAAAACCAGCAACACAACCCAAACCACCTCAGTGCCCTCTGTGGCTCACAACTAAAACACAATTCCCTAGAGGAAGTATAGCTGGGGCAACACCTGGGATGCACAGGGCTATGCAATATTGAGGTAAGCTGTTCAGCAGTTGAGGGAAATGTTGAGCCACTACACACTACCAGCATCCTCTGGTGGTTGACCCACTCAGAAGTGCCAGGCCCCAATTTCCAGGAACTGCAAGTCAAATAGCTCATTGTGAGGTGCAAAGGCAGCTCCAGGTGATGGTGCAACTCAAACACAAGGCTCCCTTTCACACCAAGCTTCTCAGTGCTCCTACAGAAGACATGAGCAGCATAAACAATCAGCTCTGAGGCTCAACTACCAGACTGAGCAAGCAAAACATCAGTACTGTACAGATGATGTTCCAGTCCTGGCTTCCACCCTTTGCTCCTCAAGCAAGTCATGCAACAGGCATTTAAAAGTCAAGGAATTTAAAGGCTCTTCAGTCAAGGTGAATGGCTTTGTGATAAGTAGAGCTGCCAGCTAAAATGTTACATTTTAAATTTCCTTCACATCCAACAACAGAAATAAGACCATTTTTATATTCATCAGTGAGAGTAAAGAAGTAACCTGAACTGTAGATGCCTGGGGAGACCTATCTGAAGGACTTAACCAGGCCAGGATGCTAAACACATTCAAGACCTGAGAGGAGATGAGCTGTCCAGAGCAATCCCCGACTGGCCAGCCCTCAGACAAATGCCAACACAGTGACCTTAGTGATACAAATTCAGCAATAATTCATACAGGAACAGAAAGACTTAAAATAATTAGTGACTGCTAAAATAAGACGGCATACAAAACTCCAAAATACCTCTGATGAAAGTTTTTAGCACCTAAAACATTTAGCATCTAAAATTTATTTGACCAACATTATGCCTAGAGGAGCCAAATTTAAACACTACATCAGTCTCTGGAATTTCTAGAGGCAGCTTCCAGTAAAACAATTTGAGTGACAGTAATTGCAAGGTTATCTTGAACTAATGAACCAGCAGACTTAGCTTTCAGCTCTTCTGCTGCACACCAGCACCTGTAGAACAGCTAACAGAGCAAACCACAAACCAGCCTGTTTAGACAGCAAACAGGTAAATAATTACCAAGCAAAAACCTTACCTCTGCTCGTTGTGTGCGGGGCAACACAGATGTCTTCTCTATGGCATAAACATCCACCAGGTACAGCCGTGCTCCTTGCTCTCTGTCCAAAATGGCTGCAGTCTGGATGACACCAGTGTGTCGCCCAATGGTGAAGAGGCGCCCGAGGCTTTTGTCTTCGCATCGAACCGACACGATGTAGTATTCCACCTGAGCTTCGGAGCCCCGCGGGCTTGCCGCTTCGATGGAGATGACATTTGTCCCAATGGGCTCGCCTTCTTTTAATATAGTGATATATTTGGGCTGAGTGAAGACAGGCCCATCGATGCCCTGCAGAATTATAGTCATCTCGGTGGTGGATTTCCTCCGTTCGGGGCCGAGGTCTGTGGCAGAAACGATGAGATTGTATATGAGCTGAGAAGGCACCAAAGCTGATGCCACTCTCAGATCTCCACTGTAGCGATCCACAATGAAGGTTTCAGTGTCTCCATTGACTATCTCATATTCCACTTCTCCATTGGCACCCTCATCGGGATCTGCAGCAATAATTGTGGTCAGGATGGAACCGATCACCACCGAGGGGTCGGCTGCGAGAGCGTTTTGCGATACAAAGACAGGGACGTTGTCATTCTGATCCGTCACCAAAATGGTCACGTTCTTCAAAGCAAACCGTCTGGACTCCACGGGAACGGCCTGGTCAGTGGCCTTGACTGTTAACTCAAAGAGGTTAGCAAACTCACGATCTATCTCAGCATTGGTAAATATTGTTCCTCTCGCTTCATCTATACGGAAGTGATTGCCTCTTGGCATCTGCTGAACGATTGCGTATGTTAACTGCCCGTTAATATCCGCGTCTGGGTCCTGAGCCGTCACAGAAATGACGGAACTACCAACAGGAACGTTCTCAACAATAGACTTAAAGATGTCCCCTGGAGGAAAATGGGGAGGGTTGTCATTAAAATCCCTAACATGTATTACCACTGACATTGTAGATGACCGTGGTGGCCTTCCTTGGTCTTTTGCTGTTACATTTAGCTTATAGAGAGATTGTGTCTCAAAGTCTAGCTTCTTCGCAAGAAAAAGGCTACCGGTGTTGGGACTGATGCTGAAGGTCCCATGATTGTTTGTTCCTGTGATGCTATAGTGGAGGTCAGCATTGTCACCTGAATCGGAATCGGTGGCAGTGACAGATGACACAAGTTCACCAACTCTCATGTTTTCCAAGACATCCACTAACAAGGTTGATTTAGGGAAGGAAGGACTGTTGTCATTTTCATCCAATACATCAATGCTCAACATGCAAGTTGAACTCAGGGAAACTGCCCCAGAGTCTACTGCTTGGATGACAAGTGAATATGATGCAGTAGCTTCGTGGTCTAATTTGCCTACTAAGGTCACTTGGCCTGTGCTGCTGTCTATTGCAAACTGGTTTTCTTCATTTCCCTTGATTACAGAGTAGTGAATCAACCCATTAACCCCTTCATCAACATCTGAGGCAGAAACTCTCAAGACCTGTGTCAGATTTGCTGCCAGTTCTGATATTGTAGCCTGGTAGAGATCTTTCAGAAATTTGGGGGCATTATCATTGATATCCTTCATGTAGATTTGTACAGTTGCCTGATCCTTTAGAGGCTTTGGCAACCCCTGATCTGTTGCTATCACAGCGAGACTAAACACCGCTGCTCCCCTTTGTCTCATGAGAGCTTCCCTGTCAAACTGATGAGTGCTCCTTATTTCCCCAGTCACTGCATTCAGCTCAAAGTCCGGCTGCATATGCTCAAATGAATACCTGACTTCCCCATTTGGCCCCAAGTCTTTATCCACAGCACTTATTTTACCGACATACGATCCACCCCTCTGCTCCTCTTCAAAATAGAACACGTAGTTGGTACTGTTGAAGAGGGGCCTGTTATCATTTACATCCTCCAGAATCACAGTAACATTCACAGTAGCATTGAGTGGTTCTACTGCTCTGTCACAAGCAACAACCAGCAAAACATATCTTTCCTGAAGTTCACGGTCCAGTTCACTTTTTATGTACAGCTGACCATCTGGGAATATGCCAAAGGCATCCCCAGTATTTCCTTCCCTTATACTGTAAGCTATTTCACCGTTCACTCCAGAGTCTTTGTCAGAAGCCTGCACCTTAAAGAACCTGGAATTCACAGGCTCTGACTCCAAAATGGTAATCTCATAGGAAAGCTGGTCAAACACGGGTGGGTTATCGTTCACATCATGGACAGAGACAGTCAGGATGAAGTTGGAGAACAGCTGCGGCACCCCCATATCCGAAGCCAGGATTTCAACCTGGTAAGACCCAGCATTTATGTCCAGGGGTCCTATTAAGCTTATGGCACCTGTTTGTTCATTGATTGAAAACAAGCCCTTTGGGTTTTGCTTAAGGCTGTAAAGGACCATGCCATTAACACCTTCATCAGGATCAACAGCTTTGGCCTGGAATATAGTATGCCCAGCTTTCCAGTTTTCCACCACATTTACACTTTCCACTGCATGAACAAAGTGTGGAGAATTGTCATTTAGGTCTTTGACAGTTATATTGACCATAGCATCTCCAGCTATTGCCCCACCACTAGCAACTACCTTCAGCTGGTAAAACGCTTGCTCCTCCCTGTCAATGATACTGGCTGTGGTGATCTGCCCTGTGGCTCTGTTGATGGCAAACATGCCCCTTTGGTCACCTGTTGTAATAAGGTAACTGATGTTGATGTTGAGGTCCATGGTGGAAGCAAAAACAGTACCTACGTGGTAACCCAGGGCAACATTTTCAAAGACAACAAAACTGTACATGCCCTGACTGAAAACAGGTGGATTGTCCTGGGTGTCCAAGACAGTGATGGTGACAATGGCTTGGTTCTGTGACTGAAGATGGCCACCATCAGTGGCCACGATCTGCAACTGATAAGCAGTTTTCTCCTCCCTGTCAAGGGCTATTTTTGTTGTGATAACCCCTGTCTGATCGTGGACCTGAAATCTGGAGGTGTCTCCAGCCGAGATGCTGTACTTGACAGTCCCATTGGGTCCCAGATCGGGGTCTGTGGCAGACACTGTGGTCACATAGCTTCCAGCTGGCTCGTTCTCTTGGATATGGGCAAAATACTGAACAGGGTAAAACACAGGGCTATTGTCATTTACATCCAGGAGGCTCACATTAACTCGAGCTATTGAAGAAAGGGGAGGAGAGCCCAAGTCAGTGGCCAGGACCTGCAGGAAAAAGTGAGCCTGCTCCTCCCGGTCCAGCTGCGAGATGGTGCTGAGTTTGCCTGACACAGGATCCAAGCGAAAGATCTGGCGAGGGGTCACTGAGGAGGGGCCGACCCCTGCCAGCAGTGGCTCAGCTTCTTGCAGGGAGAAGCGGACAGTCCCATTGTCCCCCAGGTCCCCATCTGTGGCACTCAGGACCAGCAGCTCAGTTCCTGATGGAGAGTTTTCAGCCAAGGACACCTGGTAGCCCTCAGGTTGACTGAAGAGAGGTTTGTTATCATTGACATCCAGAATTGTCACCACTAATTGTGCATAGGAGAACTTGGGCTGCACCCCTTGGTCACGGGCACTGATGTTGAGCACCACCTGAGACGCAGTCTCTCGGTCTAGCCCGCTGGAGATGGACACGCCTGCGGCATGCCCAGCAGTGCCACCCTTGGGGCCAGCTGTGGTGACCAGCCCGCTGTGCTCACTGATACGGAACCAGCCGAGCTCGTTGCCCGAGACGATGCTGTATTTTAGGTTGGCATTGAGGCCCGAGTCACGGTCCGTAGCACTCAGGCCCCGCACATAGCTGCCCATTGGCACCTCCTCACTGATGTTCACCCAGTAGACTGACTGCCCAAAGACGGGAGGGTGGTCATTAATATCATTCACAAAGATCACCAGGCTAGCTACCGACGAGCGGCTCACAGGAGCTGCCACCGCCCCTTCGGGGGAAAGGGAAGAAGTCGGGGAGCCCGGGGGTGGTGGTGGGGCCCCATAATTATCTGCCACTGCCACCGTAAGGTTATAGGCTGGGATGCGTTCCCGGTCCAACGCAGCTGCTACTTTTATAAGGCTGAGGTTGGGCACCTTACTGCTGTGCACCTCAAAGTGCCGCTGCTCATTTCCTGCCAGGATTGACACAGAGATGTTCCCATTGGCCGCGGGGGAGTCAGCATCGCTCACCGTCAGCAGGGCCACCACTGTGCCGGGGGCTGCGTTCTCGTCCACGGAGGCAAAGCGAGAAGTGGCAGGGAAATAGCGAAACTTCACCCGGGGTTCGTTGTCATTGACGTCGAGCAGGCGGATGAGGGCCTCAGCGCGGCTGCTCAGCGGTGGCACCCCTCGGTCCGTGGCCTGCACTGTCAGCGAGTACTGCTGTCGCATCTCATAGTCCAAGTGCTCTCGGATTCGAATCACCCCACTCTCGGGGTCCACCTCAAACGGGAGGCTGCCAGTTCCCTCCCCACCACCACCACCACCATCACCTCCTTCCAGGCGATAGCGGATGTCAGCATTAGTGCCTTCATCAGCATCAGCTGCAGCCACCTGAAGAATGCTGGCCCCAACAGGTGCATCCTCAGGCACTCGTGCCTGGTAAAGGGTCTGGCTGAAGATGGGCGGGTTGTCATTGATGTCCTGGACAGTAACATTAACCTGAAGGTACCCCCGCCGACGAGGCTCGCCCTTGTCCTCCACTTGTACCAACAGTTGGTAGGTGGGGGTGGCTTCCCGGTCCAGCCCACCCCTAGAAACCAGGTGCAAAAAAGCTCCTTCACCGCTGGGGTTGAGGGTGATGTTGAGACGGAAGCGCCCCTCCTCGTTGCCAGCCACGATGCGGTAGGAGCCGTGGTCTACACCATTGGTGCCACTGTCGGCATCGGTAGCCGTGTCCAGGATAAGCTGGCGCCCGCTGCCCGTGTCCTCCTTGAAAGTCACCACGATGGAGGGGTCAGGGAAGACTGGCGCGTTGTCGTTGAGGTCGAGCACCAGAACTCGTACCTCGCTGGGGTAGGTGGGCTGGCTAGAGAGCACCACCAGGTCCACCACATCGCTGGCCAAGCTCTCCCGGTCGATGGTGGCGCGGGTGTACAGGGACCCCGAGGTGGCATTGATGGCGAAGAGGGCGTGACTCTCGCTCAGCCGGTAGGTGAAGCCCGGGCGAGTGGCGATGGTGCCCACCCAGGTGCCGGGCGGTTGCTCCTCCAGCACCTGGAAGACCTGGCGGGGCTCGGCGGCGGCGCCCAGCGGTAGCAGCGGCGGCAGCAGAAACAGCGGCAGCAGCAGAACCGGCGGCGGGGCCCCGCGGACGGCGGGCTGGCGGCCCATGGCGCCCCGGGAGTGCAGCGCCGTGGGACTGCTGCTCTCCGCGGTACCCCGCTGGAGTCCACCTCCCCGCGCTCTCGCTTCCCTTCTTCTCTCCTCACCCGCGGAGGCTCCGCTCGCCCTGCCCCGCCACGGACGGGAGCAGACCCTCCGGCGCGCCGCCTTCACGGGACGCTTTTCTTATGTCGCTGCTGCCGCCGCCGCCGCTCCTCCCGCCGCCTCTCCGGGGCTCGGGGGCGGCCGGGGCCGCCGCGCCGCATCGCCACTCGGCAACCGCCGTCGCTACCGTCGGGAGCGCCGCGTTCTGCCGCTCCTCAGCGGCCGGCGCCCCGCCAGCATGCCCGGGCGCTCAGCGGCGGTGCGGAACGCCGCCGGGTTTGTAATCNGGTCCGTCCCGGCGGCCACCGAGCCGGGGAGGGGGGCAAGGGGGGTTTGTCCGTAACTCCTCGCTCGTGGGCGCAATGAGGGGGGAAGCAGGACGGCGGGGGCCTGGGACACCGAGGGACCTGACGGCGTGGGGCTGCGTCTCAACTGTAAAGCAGCATTTGAAGGAACGTGAGGGCTGCGCGGCGGCAAACAGACGTTATCCCCGCGGAAGATGCTCCGCCGAGCAGCGACAAACTTCCACTCCGGTGCAGCTTAAGCGGCAGCACGGAGCCGGGCCGGCCACGGAGCCGGGCCAGCCCCAGAGCCGGGCCAGCCCCGGGACCCCGCCGCCCTTCCAGCCTCGCTGCCGCCGCTGGGATCCACGCGCGGGCCGGGAGCGCCCCCTGCTGCCCGGCTGCCTCCGCGCGTCCCGCGGCAACCGGGGCTGCTGGGGGAGTCCACTCTGCTCTTCTGCTGCCCCGGGCTGGGGAGGGGGAAAGGTGAAGCATCACGGGGATGCAGGAGTGTCACAGGGAAATGGCGCCTTTGGTCTAGGTGAAACCCACACCTTCCGGCATCTCTTGATGGATGCCTCCCTTCATTCTACATTCCTTCACTCAACACCTTTCCTTATCCTGCACATTCCTGCATCCCGAAAAAGCAGCACCTTTAAATGACCTGAAAAGCCCTCAACCCGTCTGCCTGTGGTCGTACCAAGTGTGATGGCAAGGGGCAACCCCAGTGCCTGTGGAAGCAAGCATATAATTTCGAAGTTGTTCACCTTTAATGCAAGCAGGGATGTTAATATGCTGGCTGACCGACCTGTAGACAGCAATTAGGATGGACAAAGTACATCCAGCATGGCCATATAACAAATCATTGAATCATTTCAGTCAGAAAAGACCTCCAAGATCAAATCCAACCATTTTCTAACTCCACCAAATCAGCAAATAGCAAATAGGGAGTTTATTTATCTTTGTGAGGGCATTAACTCAGCAGTGAATTTTCCAACTTAGACAAGAAGGGAGAGAAGTGAGGTGAAAAGAAATTAGGAGAGTATATGAGTAATGTGGAAATCAAAGAACCATGAGGATAAGGAAGAAATATTTTACAGTGAGGGTAGTGAAACACTGTCACAGGTTGCCCAGAGATGTAGTAGATGCCCCATCCCTAGAAACATGCCAGGTCAGGGTGGATGTGACTCTCAGAAATCTGATGCAGTTGAGGTTGCCACTGCTGACTGCAGGGATGACCTAGATGACCTTTAAAGGTCCCTTCCAATCCAAACCATTCTATAAAGTGGTGTCAGAGGTGATTTGTTCCCTTCTGTTTCCCCACACAGAATAAATAATAAGGGAAATGAAATGAACATTAGCAGGAATCTTAGCTGTAAGCAGTTAGTAAGGAAAAATTAGCATTTCCTGCACCTGGATTGTCATCCAAAACAGTGAGATACTTCAGGCTGGTAACTCCTCAAATCATTGTTTCCTTTAGTCAATGGAGCCCCATGGCCATGGCCAGCCCTGAGCTGGTGGGCACTGCAGCTAGCTGGAAGGGCCATTCCTCCCTACATGGGCACCCTGTGCCAGTCCTGTTACTGCAGGGTATCTTCCCTCCGCACCTTCATACAATCATGGAATGGGTAGGATTGGAAGGGACCTTTAAAGGTCATCTAGTCCAACCCCTCTGCAGTAAGCAGTGACATCCCCAACAAGGTGACTTTACTGAGAGCCCCATCAAGCCTGACCTTGAATATCTCCGGGGATGGGGCCTCCACCACTTCCCTGTACAACAAAGAACTTCCCTTCTCCTCAGCCCATATTAACTTCTGCACTTTTCAGTATCTGCTTCTGACCTGGAGAAGGACTTTTGTACCTGGAAGTCGGTTCAGTAGGAGGCACCAGGCTCGTCTACAAACTTGGTGGAAAGATCTCCTTCCCTCTCCTCTTGCAAGGAGCTGGGCAGCAAACGGATGCGATAACCAAGAAGGGACCAGGGATGCTGCCTGGATCGCAGAGCGCTCTTCAGATCTGCAAGCAGTTCTTTGATATTTAACTCCATCTACAGGCGTGCAGCGACCCTTGCCTGCAGCGAGCAGTTCACCCGGCTCTGTGTGACAGGCAGCCCCGCCTAGCTAGGTGGCTTCTTTATTTGCATCACACAATGCAGATGAGGTGTTTAAAACCAGCAGAAAACAACAGTAATGCTGTATGCTTAAAGGGGGAAAAAATTTTATATGTGTGTGTGTGTTACCAACAGAAGTTATCATCCTTAGCTAAAATATTTTTTTTCCTGCCTTCATCATAGCTTAATCACTGGAGAGTTTGGGTGTTTTTTTCCTTACTGCCTGGGGGTTTTCACATTTGCCAGCTGAATCTGAGCTCCTAGTGAGAAGCACAGCACTGAGGAACATGGTGGGCATTCTGGCAGCCCCTCAGAAGGGCTTTGGTCCATTCACAAATAGCTAGGTCAGAATGAATCCTTACCCAAGTATTTTATGCCTGGGGGAGACACAGTCTTGTAACACCGTTCAAGCTTTTCTGTGCCTACAGTTTGCACTTTCCTCAGGGGTCCCCTCTCAAAGCTCAACATGGAAAATGCTACTACAAAAGCACTGAAGTACACCAGAACTTCAATGTCAGCCTTTTAATGCTGTACAGCTGACATAAGAAAATTACATAAAATTCTGGAAAAGAGAATATCTAGAAGATGGGGGGGTGGGTGGAAGAGAGAATCTAGACACTAGGTTTTGAAGCACCAGGTTTCATAGAATCACCAAGTTGGAAGAGACCCCCAAGATCATCCAGTCCAACCTATCACCCAGCCCTAGCCAATCAACTAGACCATAATCCAGACCAGGGGATTGAGTCCAGCATCAGTAAGTTTGCAGATGACACCAAGTTAGGAGCAGGAGTCGATCTGTTGGAGGGTAGGAGGGCTCTGCAGAGGGACCTGGACAGGCTGGACGGGTGGGTAGAGGCCAATGGGATGAGACTGAACAAGGCTAAGTGCAGGGTTCTACACTTTGGCCACAACAACCTCAAGCAGTGCTAGAGTCTGGGAAGAGAGTGGCTGCAGAGCAGCCAGGCAGAGAGGGAGCTGGGGGTGCTGGTTGACAGCAACTGAACATGAGCCAGCAGTGTGCCCAGGTGGCCAAGAAGGCCAATGGCATCCTGGCCTGGGTCAGGAACAGTGTGGCCAGCAGGACAAGGGAGGTTATTCAGCCCTGTACTCAGCACTGGTCAGGCCACACCTTGAGTCCTGTGCCCAGTTCTGGGCTCCTCAGTTGAAGAAAAATGTTGAGGTACTGGAATGTGTCCAGAGAAGAGCAGCAAGGCTGGTGAGGGGCCTGGAGCACAGCCCTGTGAGGAGAGGCTGAGGGAGCTGGGGGTGTGCAGCCTGCACAAGAGGAGGCTCAGGGCAGACCTCATTGCTCTCTGCAGCTACCTGAAGGAAGGTTGTGGCCAGGTAGGCTTGGTCTATTCTCCCAGACAACCAGCAACAGAACAAGGGGACACAGCCTCAAGTTGTGCCAGGGAAGGTCTAGACTGGATGTTAGGAAGAAGTTCTTGCCAGAGAGAGTGATTGGCATTGGGATGGGCTGCCCAGGGAGGTGCTGGAGTCGCTGTCCCTGAAGGGGTTCAAGAAAAGCCTGGATGGGGCACTAGGCACCTGCAAATATTGCCTTCCACTACCAGATACCAGAGTTGTGATATGTGCCCCTTGCATGGCACTGAGACATGATTCACTGCAGAGTCCTGCCCCTCACATGATAGTACATCAAACAATGTCTCTGGGTTGCTTTACAGGCCCTGACATTTAGTGTTCTATCTGCCATAATGGCTGCAAATATCAATATGTTGTTGCAGAAACTGAATCTGCTGAAGCCTTTTATATCCATAGCTGTCTAGATATATTTTTAGATGCAAGACATCCACAAAAGAAAGAAAAAAAAGAAAAAAAAAACCCACAACCCCCAAACACTTAAATTCCTGAAGTGTTTCAGTATTTTAAAATCCCATTTCATAGGATTCAAATAATATTGTGGTGGGTTTTTTTTTTTGCCAAAGAAACTGTGTACAGCAAATGATATAAAACTTTACAGCTCATTTTCAGATATCAAAGCAATTTCAGGCAAAATTTTACTGTAAGGTCCTTGCAGCTGGTTTTGTATTTTTTAATATGAGCTCCTATTTCAAAACGTAGCCAAAGTTAGGGGGTGCTTTAAAAACACCAATTGTACTTTATTCTCTTTTTATTTATAAAGTTATTTTAATGGCTAAGAGAAAAAAAAAATAATTCATTGACACTGAAGCAGCTCACAGTAGATGCAAACTGACACAAACCTGCCTGTGCTGTCAGCAAGATGTGTTTCAGATGATTTAATGGAACGTTGTGATAAATCCCTCAGGATCCAGTCTCTCCTCTGTCATTGCCCTTAATTTTTGTCCCTGAAAGAGGAACAATCTGTTTATATGAAGATTTAAGTGTGAGTAACAAAAAAACCAAACCCCACAAAACAAAACAAAACAAAAAAAAACCAAACAAAACACTGCACCATTTCTACATATCACTGGTAAAAGAGAGAGACCAGGACAGAAGGGTTTAAAAGAAGGGGATAAAAAGGCAGCAAGGAAAGCTTCTTTGCCAGCCTCAGGATCACAGCCAGCAGCTCCCCTGAGTCCAGCTCTGATGATAACAGTTCTGGCAGTGGTGAGGACTCCTCATCTTGCCTTGAGAAAGAGTAGTTATAAGCAGCTTGCTGGAGTAGGAAGCAGGAGAGAAATCATTCATCACCCCCAGGAGAGTTTGTCCCTGTCATTCAGACTGAAATTAAAACAAACCTGTGATTATGCTGGCATAGGAAAGCTGCTGAAGAATGAAAGCTTGTTGAAAAGTTGACCCTCTCCAGTAGAGGTGCTACCTGAGTTCCTTCAAAAAAAAAAAAAACAAAACAAACTTTTTAGAAGGGTTTGTTGGCACTTATAGGAAGTTGGAGCAGTTTTGCTTAGCATGAGGGCAATAGAGTGAGAGGGGGAAACAAAAAACAAGCAAACAAAAAACAAAACAAAAAAACCAACCAAAAAAAACCCCAAAAACAAACAAAAAGAAAAAAGAAAAGAGGTCTTAAAACACAGGGGAAAATCCCCAAACTCTTTCCCAAAGCCTAGTGCAAAGTTTCCATGTTGATCTGCCTCCTCTTTGCAGTTCTTAGAGACCATGAGACAGAGACATCTTAAGCCATCTTCTACTTCACACTGCCTTAACCTAAGTCCAGAGCAGCTCTGCTGGTGCCACTGGAATTACTCTGGTTGTACATCAGCATAAGCATGGGTAGAGTTCTGACCCCTTTAGATTCACGCAAATAAATTCAGGCTGTGCTAGAATTGTTCCACAAGTCATAATTTGCAAGAAAGAAAAGTGAAGAAAAGGCCTTGCCTACAGCTCTGTTGATAACACAGCCCAACACTTCATCAGGCTTTCACTTCCAGATACAGCAAAAGCAATCTAAGGCCAACACTGTCCAACTGACACTCCACTGCAAGTCTTAACAGCAAACTCAGTGTCCAGTGTCAACAGATCAACACATCTGGCTGTGATGCTCAATGCATTTCCAGTGCCTTGTGTGCCTAAAGTGGCCAATGATGCTGCTGAAATGTTGTGTTGGAAAGCAGAGAAAGTAGAGAAGCAAGTGATGAATGAAATTAAAAGGACTACAGGGAAGAAAGAAAAGGTTTAAGGATGCTTTCTTCCTGTGTCAGCTAAACAAAAATAGGATGTGTGTCTATTGTCTCACACAGCCCTCAGAGGCCCAAGCTTATAATCAGGTAGTGCAACAGGCAGAGAATTTTACTCTGCAGCCAGAAGAGGAAGCAGTTATGATTTTGGTAGATGGGGTGAGTAGGTTTCTGTGGTTTGTATTTGGTGAACTGAAGGTGAGACCACAAAAGCCCTCTTTGATGCACCACACTCCTGAGTAAACTTGGCTTTGGGCATTTCCATTTTTCCTTGCAGGCAGCTGGAATCCTTCCCACACTTACATCATCATGGTTTAAGTTTAGACTCATTGATCCTAAGGGCTTTTTTCTAACCTAAATGGCTCTGTGATCATCTACAGAGCACAACTTCATTTATGTTAGATGTCACAGAAAGGACTTGNAGCCCAGCACACAGTTGCTGTCTGCACTCACACTGCAGCCTCATGTTGAGCTTTTCATCACCCCAGACCCCCAGGTCCTTTTCCTCAGGGCTGCTCTCAGCCATTCACCACCCAGCCTGGAGTTGTGCTTGGGACTGTAATGCCATTCCTTCAAGAGCATGTGATGGAGCTGGAAGTTGTTCAGAGGACCACCTAGGTCTTCCCAGGAAGTAGTTTCTGGTTTCACTAGGATGATATATATAAAAGGAAGGTTGCCAAGTGGCTCCAGGAAGATACTTCTGTACTCTGATGTGCAGCAATCAAATCCATTCACTTCCCACCAGCACTGTGCTGGGGAGTTGTATAGTCAGGCAGATACCTTTTTTAAATGGTGTGTCCCAGAGATACACCAACAGCTACCCTCTCAGTGTGACTGATGCTCCTGGGTCCTATACACCTAGTTTCATGCTGTATTAAGACACATTTTGGTCTGAGCTCAGCTTCCCAGTAAGTACAGGTAGCCAGTAAAGCAGCTTGTCTGGGGACAGCACCACTCATTTGTGTGTGTGCTCTGTCTCTGTCAAAAAGCATTCCAGAGTGCACTGGGTACCATTTTGCTACAGCACACATTTTGCTGTCAGGTGAGGTTTTTTAATCAGAATTAATGTCACTGCCTTCTAGGCCACTGATTAAGATCTGGAATAGTGTTTGACCAAGACTAGGAGGTTCCTAGCAAAGCCACTTAAAGCCAGGCTAACAAAACGAGGATGCTTCATTAACTCTTGTTTTTTAGTCTTCAGGTTTTTCAGTCCACCTGTGGTACTGTACTGGACAGAAACTGCTCTCTGAGGAGGGGTATTTTATCAGGATTCATATAGGATTAAGTTAAATGCTGTCAAGTACCCTCACAAAACCAAAAGCAAACAAAATTTGTGTCAGATTCTTTTGTTTCCTTGCTCATTTTTAAACACATTACAAACTAGCTTGACATTTGTTGCTTTAATTCTGTGCTTGCAAGCTGCAGGAGCCTTCTGAGATTGTACAATAACCAGAGTGGGGGAGTGTTTGCTGGGTTGGTTTTTAATATGTTATCATTTTTCATATTCTGCTTTTCTTGCTCTCTTTCTTTCTTTTCCTCTCTTTCTTCCTTCCTTTCTCCTTTCCTTAATTTCTTTCTCCTTTTCTTTCCTTTTTCTTTTCTTTTTTTTCTGTCTTTCTTTCTTCTTTTCTTCCTTCCTTCATTTCTTTCTCCTTTCCTTTCTCTCTTTTCTCTCTCCCTTCCTTCCTTTCTTCTTTCCTTCATTTTTCTCCTTTGCTTTCCTTTCTCTTTTCTTTCTTTCTCTCTTTCTTCCTTCCTTTCTCCTTTGCTTTCCTTTCTCTTTTCTTTCTTTCTCTTTTGCTCGCTCTCTTTCTTCCCTCCTTCCTTTCTTCATTTCTTTCTCTTTTCATTTCATTTCTTTCTTTCTCTTTTCCTTTTTCTTTCTTTCTCTTTCTTCCTTCCTTTCTTCCTTCCTACATTTCTTTTTCCTTTTCTTTGCTTTGCTTTCTCTTTTCTTTCTCTTTCTTCCTCTCTTCTTTCCTTCATTTCTTTCTCCTTTCCTTTCTCTCTTTTCCTTTGTTTCTTTCTTTTCATGCTTTCTTGCTTTCTTGCTTTTCTTCAGGCTGTCCTCTCCAACCTGTGTAAATATGTAGCATTATCATTTGACTGCCTTTTCATATCTCCTTAATGTATTCAAGGGTTTATTTTACATGAGCACTCCAAGTCCTAGAAGCCAAGATTTTTTCCTGATTATTCTTCTAATTCTAACTATTATTCTAATACTGTTATTTCCTCTATTTTTAAAGCCAGAGAATCCAGAATATCTGCTTTGCTGACATATCACAGAAACACAAAATGTCAGGGGCTGGAAGGAACCTCAAAATCTCATCCAGTCCAACCCCCCTGCCAGAGCAGGATCACCTAGACCAGATCACACAGGAACACATACAGGTGGGTCTTGAATATCTCCAGAGAGGAAGACTCCACAAACCCCCTGAGCAGCCAGTTCCAGGGTTCTGTCACCCTCACAGGGAAAAAATTCCACCTCATGTTTACATGGAGCTTCCTCTGCCTCAGCTTCCACCCATTGCCCCTTGTGCTGTCATTGGGCATCACCCAGCAGAGCCTGGCTCCAGCCTCCTGGCACTCACCCTTTATATATTTGCAAACATAAATATTACTGTACCTGACCATCACAGGCCACAAAAAAAAAGAGACAAATTACACCATGAGCCCCCAAGACCTACCAAGAGTGGAGGAGATCCTTCAGACCAATTAAAGTAATTAGCAAAAGAATTTGTTTTCCTGTCAGAATTATACAGTCAACATTTGAAGTACATACTTCTATCAACACATATCAGTCATTTCTTCAAGCCCTACTGTCTTATAAATCACAGAATCACTGAACCTTGGAGGCTGGACAGAACCCCCAGNCTGGCACCCTCACTGTAAAGAAGTTTCTCCTCATGTTGAGCTGAAACCTTCTCTGTTCCAGTTTGTAGCTGTTGCTCTTTGTCTTATTGCTGCTGTGTTAAGCAGAAATCCACTAAGCCTCATTTTATGATCTCTAAATAGGTTACACATCTCTGAAACAGCACTTAAGTCTTAAGTGGCCTTTATATTTGAGGTCAATTGTCTCTGCTCCTTTTATTTGGGGAAATTAACTTAACCTTTATTTCTTGGTTTAAGGAAGAGAATGCTTCCAGGCAGGACAGGGTAGATTTCTAGCTGTGTAGATTGCTGGGGTGTGTGTGTGTGCTTTATTAAGCTGTGTCAGTTTACAGCAGCCAGGATGAGAGTGACAGGTCTGGACTTTCACCATAAATACTGCTGTTGGTTGTATTTCTCTCTTTTTGTGTGTGTTTGAAGAAAACAAATCTCTTCCTCATCAGTGCTCTACTGTGAGTTTCTCCAGGAGCTTTCACCATGGGACCAACCTTGTCATTACTCACATAAAGCAACATTTGATAATCCTTTACTTGCTGCTAAAGCCTAGGTTCCATATCTCGATGCCAGTCCAAGCCAGCTTGCTTTATTGGCCTATAAAACCCCTCAGAGGTGATATTTCTATATTCTAGCAGGACTTTATTGGAGGTGCCATGACAACCAAACTGCTTGAGAACTGTGAACATCCTCAAAGCAGCCCAAGAGATCAGCCTTCAGGCTGGTTTATCACTGGCCTATTTTGGAACATAGATTTCTCCCCCCCCACCCCCCACCCCCCCAGAAGTGTTATTTCAAGCCCTAGGCAAGCACAGCAATCAGGAATTCTAGGGCTTATAATAAAATTGTGAGTTTCCCCTTACAAAACCTGATGGGAAAGGTGGCTTTATTAATTGTATCCTGTTAAACACACAGTTGCAAAGTATTGCCAGCTTTTTTCACCAATTGCTTGTTCAATTTCTTGATTTCCTGAACTATTTTCCTTGCTTTTTGTCTGCAAATAAATTTCCTCTGCCTCACGTGAGACATTTCTTTCTGAGCAAGGTACAGAATCTGTTTGATAGTTCAATCTAAATCTCCCTGGTTCTTTTACCAAGCTTCTTCTTCACTGGTTCTTTTTACTAACTGCATTCCATTTTGTTACACCACTTTGTGTTTCACTTTAGGGGCAGATCCAGTGGAAAACACCTTTGCTCCATCTCTTTCTCCTTTGTTGCTATAGGAATGAAATCTCACTGTAGTATTTCTCTCAGGATGCAGCTCAGCAGCCATTGAAGCAGAACTATGCCAATTTAAATCAACAGGTGTTTAACACAACCTTCCTCCTTCTTCCTAGAAACAGAGCTATGAGTACAGGTGGCCAAGCAGAGGGTGACCAGTGAGTTAAAAATAACACAAGGCAGCCTGGAGCCAAGAGCAGGTGAGTCAGCCCAGATAACTTAAGCCTCCTGGTAACAGGAGTTTGTTCCACAATTGCTTCCCATCGGGACTTGCAGGAGTCATTCACACATAAGTGGATTAAAAAGCAGCCCTGAAGAGAAGTAGTTGAGGGTGTTGCTGGATGAAAAGCTGAATATAAGCCAGCAAGGTGCACTTGCAGCCAAGAAAGTCAATTGTACCTTGAGTTGCATGGCCAGCAGCTTGTGGGAGGTGATTCTGCCACTCTGCTCTGCTCTCATGAGACCCCACCTGGAATACTGCATCCATCTCTGGAAGCCCCAGCAGAAAAAAAAGACATAGACCTGTTCAAGCAGGTCCAGAAAAGGACCACCACAATGCTCAGGGGACTGAAGCACATCCCCTGTCAGGACAAGTGAGAGCTGGGGCTCTTTAGCCTGGAGAAAGCTCCAGGGAGACCTAATAGTGATCTTCCCCTACTTAAAGGGCATGCACAGGAAAGATAGAGAAGGGCTTTTTATCAGAGAGTATAGTGATAGGATGAGGGGTAACATTTCTAAAGATTTAAACTAAGTATTATGAAGAAAATCTTTACTATGAGTGCAGTGAGGCACTGGGGCAGGTTGCCCAGGGAAGCTGTGGATGCCTCATCCCTGGAAGTGTTCAAGGCCAGGTTGAATGGGGCTTTGAGCAACCTGGTCTAGTGGGAGGTGGGTCTGCTCAGTGCAAGAGGGTTGGAACTGGATGTTCTTTGCAGGTCCATTCCTACCCAAACCATTCTGCAATTCTCTGATCCCCTGAGCTCTGCATGTCACCAGTTGAAGGGCATTTGCCATGCTGGTTCCTCATCACATTCAAGTTGTACTTGCTCTGACACTAAAGAATGTAGGCTCAGCTAATCATTACTGTGTTGTGAGAATCCTGTCATCCCACACAGGGACAGCAGCATCAGCCCTTCTGAGTCTCTCATTCCATTCTCAGTTGTCTTCCCAGTCACCCTAATGAAAGCTGAATTGGGCCTTGGCTATTTTAGCACTTCACAGAGTTGCTGTGCTTGGGGGAAAAAAAAAGGCACTGAAATGTTTTTCCAGCCGTGTTTTATAACCTAGGAATATACTGCTCTGGACTCAGTTTTATTTTTTTCAACACCTGTCTGCAACAGAATGTTTTCTTTTCACTTTAGCAGCTAGAGCACTCAGCAGTGCTCTTAACTGTGTATGCTGGCTGTGCCATTTTTGTTTTAAATTAAGAGGGTTGGTTTTTGGTTTTTTTTAGTAGCTCCTGGCTGGCTGTTGGTGAAACCTGCTGAAGTCAGCAGCTGCCACACTTGTAAAAGGTTATTAAAAAGCATCCTCTACAGTTCAAGTGTTAAATTCAGCATTAACCCACTCAAAAGTCAGATTCCCATCAAAAGAACAGAAGACTGCCATCAAATTGCCTATAATTTGTGAACAGCAATGAAGAAGAGTCCCAGTGCACAAACACCACAGAGATGGACTAACAAAAAACCCACCAAACCAACACCTGAACAAGTAGAAATGCTTCAGTTCTCAGACAAAATGTACTGATTTCTGGCACTTCAGGACACCTTAACTGGTGTAAAGGGATTCTCAAAGTGATTGCTCATGCTTTGGTTTTGTTCACTTGTTCCCTTGGAAATTCACTATTCTAATTTCCTCACCACAAGATTTAAAAGCCTGCATAGCAATGGAAGGTTTGCATCATTCTCTTTTCTATTCTCTATTCTCTTTCTGTTTCCATTCTCTTTTCTCTTTGCACTGTAGAACTTCCAGAAATCAAGTCAGAATTCTGTGAAATGACTGGAAAGCACTGGAGCAAATGGGGATGCATGTGTGTCATTAGGGCTTGGAAAGTCACAAATGGCAAGTGCAAATTACAGGAGAGATTTAAGAGTATTCTCTTCATAATATGCCACTTAGTCATTAAAAAAAAGTTACTTTCAGCACTTTTAAGACTGACAAACTTTCCTAAAGATTGTGGTGGTACTGAAGCTGTAATTTCCTGAGAGCCCACAAGATGGCAGAGTTCAGCTGAGAAGCGGCAAAGGCTACATCCAGCTACTAATGCCTGGACCATGAACATAGAGCTCTGCTAACTCATTACTAATTAATTTTACTAATATTCCAGAAGCTCGGTTTCAATCTTCCCCCTCCCCCCTATAATCTGTGTAAACATTTGGAGAGCTTTTTTCATCCCTTGCTTAGCCTTTGTTAGCTGTTTGAAAGAAAGGGAATTAATGCATCTCGTTAGTCCTTTGAGCATCTGTATACCATACTCTTTGGATGGCATCCTCTCATCTGATGTGTTTAGTAATGAGGTGCAAATACTGGCAGGCAGACATCAAGCAAACAGACTATTTCTCTTCCATCCAGAAAATCTGGATCTCAGCACATCAGCTGCTGTGGAAGCTGAGGGGCTTTTATTTAACCTTCACTTGAGGAAAACCAAACCAAACACACCATCAAAACCAAGCCTTTCTCTAACTCAGAAATGCAGCCTGTTATCCACTAAAGCAGCTTCCCAAAGCTACAAATCTGGAAGTTAAACCTGTTCTTTGGAACCCAGCAGCTTTACTGATAGTCTTCCTGATGCTGAGTCGTGCTTTATCCTCTCTTGCCAGGATGCCATTTACTCAAGTAAGCACCAACAGTGTTTCAAATGCACAATTTGAAGCAGCAAAGCCACTAATATCAAAATGACTTGGTGCTCAGAGCAACACCATTTTGGTATCAGCTTGGCCTACAGTGGCAGCTATTTCAGCATGGATGTTATCAGAGAAGAAAGGACAAAATGTTAGCCCAGTAAGAAATATTTTTTGGGGACATATCTTACCACAACTTACTTACTTTCAAGGATTGTCTTCGCCAGGCACTGCACAGCTGAGATGAAAAGCAGAAAGCATCTCTTCAAAACAGCCTCCACTTCCAAGCATGCTGAAATCCCCTGGTCAGATGTAATAGGAAGGAGGGAGGCCAAGAAGGAAAGCAGGAAGGAAGGAAGGAAAAAAAAAGGAGAGGAAAAGAAGAAAAAAAAGAAGGAAGGAGGAAGGGAAGCAAGGAAAGCAGGAAAAAAGAGGAGAAGAATTAAAAAAGGAGAGAGGGAAGGAAGGAAGGAACGCAGGAAGGAAGGAAGCCAGAAAAAAAGAGGAGAGGAGAAGAAGAAAACATGAAGGCGACAGGGAAGGAAGGAAGACAGGAAAACAAGAAGAATAAGAAAAAAGGAAGGAAGGAGGGAAGGAAAGCAGGAAAAGAGAGGAGAAGAATTAAGGAGAGAGGGAAGGAAGGAAGGAAAGCAGGAAGGAAGGAAGACAGAAAAAAGAGGAAAGAAGAAGAAAAAAGAAGGAAGGAGGGAAGGAAGACAGGAAAAATGAGGAGAAGAAGAAAAAAAGGAGGGAGAGAAGGAAAGAAAGTAGAAAAAAGGGAGAGGATCAAAAGAAAAAAGGAAGAAGGGAAGGAAGGAGAAAAAGAGGAAAGGAGAAGAAGAAAAAAAAAGGAGGAAGGGAAGAAAAGCAAGCAAAGAAAAAAAAGAGGCAAGGGGAGGAAGAAAAAAAGGAGGGAAAGAAGGAAGACAGGAAAAAGAGAGGAGAAGAAGAAAAAAAAGAAAATAAAAGAAACAACAAACACATGGAAACACAAACTAACCCCCCAACAACAACCTGCATCTTCTCCACATAACCACCCTTATAGCTCCTTATAAACTCAAATAAAGGAGCTCCTACTGAGCAGTGACAAGGCTCAGCCTCTGCTGATTATCTCCTCATTGGGAAACTTTGCTGCTCAGCTGAAGATGTTTGTAGGTAATCATCTGTGAAGAAATAGTAGGGACTAAATTTAAGTAAGACTATCTGCATAACATTAAAAAAAACCAAACAAACAAACAAAAAAAAACCAACCAAAAAAGCCAAAAAAACAGAAAAGAAACCAAACCAAAACACCAAACCCCACAACACTTGCCTCAATTTTTGTTTGTTTTTTCATACCTTATAAAAAACTGTGAGGCATTTAAGGGCAAACAGTGCAGGCTCTGTGCTGAGTTGTGTGGGGTGTACATGGTGGCTTTGTCCTACATTGCCTCAGAAACAGTTGCTGCACTTCACACTTGATAAAGACAATAAAGATCTCAGAATTAAGTCAGGCTCAGAAGAACACAGATGCAAGCTTTCATGTCTTAACTTCTAGTGTCACATTGTGATTAAGGAAGTTGAACAT
>WBNM01004008.1:9520-15280 GCA_013399055.1 Ramphastos sulfuratus | reverse complement strand
CTCTAGCAAGTCGACTGTGCTGAGGCTAAATGCTGAGGCATTTAGCTTTCTAATAGGTTACCCAACTCTGATCATAACTCCACCAATTTGCCAGTCTCACCTACTCACTCATTCACACATCCTTATAATTGGCTATATATAAATGTATTTACCAGGTTTATTTGGTTCAGATTGCTGGTCAGTAAAGATAAAACATTAGAGCCTTTTAAAACCAAAACTATGTGGGAATGTTTTTCCCATTTATGAAGTATATTATAAGCATGCACCTTTTATGTTAAGGCAGACAAGGTTGAAGAAGGTGTGTTTTCAAACTCATGGGAATGAAAAAGAATAATAATATTCTTCAAAAGAGGAATAATTGCAGTAACTAACATGATCAACTCTGTTAAATTAACATCTCTTTAGGCCAGGAGAATTTTCTCTTTGGAGATTTTTGTCTGGACATGAGGATTAGAGTTGTCAGCAGTGATGTGCTTTTTGAAGAACAGCTATCCTGGACACAGACCATTTAGCTTTTTAAAAGGTACGAATTGAGGGCAAGAACTACACCAAGATTTAGATCTGTAAGTCTCTAAACCCAACATTTATCCTGTTCAGGGAGCATATTTTCGCCTCACAAATTGCTGAGGCACTTAAGATTCTGCTGCAAATCAGGCCCCAAAGCATTTACTTCTTATCTGATGTGAGCATCTTGGTGCTCACCAACTGTTAAGCTGCCTGAGATCTACAAGCTCTTGAGACTTGTGCCCAGCATGCTCCCTGAGATTCCTGGTCTAATGCACTCCAACAATACATAATGCAGCAGCCATGGTCAAATCCACTAAAAGCAGTCCAGAGAAGGAACCTTTGTGCATCCTCTGTGTACCTATCTCTTTGGCAACTGACGGACGACGGAACAGGGCAATTCTTTTCTTGGTACATGGGCTTACAAATTACCAACTTGCACTTGGAAAACAATGCAAAAATGATAGTAGAAATAGTTACCAATATCCAGTTTTCTAGAAATTGAAGCGCAGCTGGTGTTTGACATCTGTTCCACCAGAAGTATAATCTAGTCTAGATGTGTTCCCCATCAGAGCCCCGCGAGGGCTGCCCCCAACTCTTCCCCAGAGGACACCAGTCAGAACCTGTCCCATTACTCTGAGCAGAAGTAGGGCACCTGGGAACACTGAAGCAGCCACACCCAGGGTCACCAGGCACCTCCCTGGGCATGGGCAGAGGCCAAGGTGGAACATGGCCCTGAAGATGTATTCGACTCAACAGGGCTCACGGCTGGGCTGAGTAGGCTGTGGACGGCTGAAGCCAGGCCCCAATGTGACATCACTGGGGCAGGGCCTGATGACCCAAGGTGGCTAAAATCGTAGAATCATACAATCATAGAATCATGGAATCATAGAATCAGTCAGGGTTGGAAGGGACCACAAGGACCATCTAATTCCAACCCCCTTGCCATGGGCAGGGACACTCTACCATAGATCAGGCTGGCCACAGCCTCATCCAGCCTGACCTTAAACACCTCCAGGGATGAGGCCTCAGCCACCTCCCTGGGCAACCCATTCCAGGCTCTCACTACTCTCACGGTGAAGAACTTCCTCCTCACATCCAGTCTGAATCTCCCCACCTCCAGCTTTGTTCCATTCCCCCTAGTCCTGTCACTACCTGATAGCCTAAAAAGTCCTAAANAGGAGGAAAACTCCTGGTTTGAGAGACCATGAAGACAACAAAAATGTTGTGTCAGTTACTGGGAGAAGTATTAAGAAGTGATGAAGTCAGAGACTGGAAGATGCTAGAGCAGTTACCTACCAGAATGGCTATTGAAGGTGTTTTCTCCTAAGGCAATGACCTCTACAGACTGCCTCTCAGTTTGCAAATGGTTACTAACTGGCTTGCAACTTCTTCTTGAGTAAAGCCTTCACTGAGTAGACTGGAATTATAGCAGATTTTTAGAACAGACAAGGACGTTTTACCAGAAACATTGATTTCTGTCTATGATCAGAATTTTTCTTTCTTTTTCTTTCTTTCCTTCTTTCTTCCCTCCTTCCCTCCCTCCCTTCTTCCCCTCCTTTCCTTCCTTTCTTTCCTTCATTTCTTTCCTTTTCTCTATTCCCTCCCTCCCTTCCTCCCTCCTTCCTTGCCATTCTTCCCTGCCATTCTTCCTTCCAATTTCAAAGCAATGAAGCAGTATTATTCTGATATAGACTATTACTTTGGGTTCCACTAAATTAAAAAATAAGGTAATAGAATGNCTACCTGATAGCCTAAAAAGTCCTAAAAACTGCAGTCCTAAAACCTGCAGTCCTAAAAACTGCAGTTGATATCAAAATTTTGTGAATAATGGAAAGAGTGAAATAGTTTAAGTTATGAAATTTAACATAGTATATATCTGACAAGCAAAGTTCTGAAGAAACTATGACTGAAGTACTTCAGAGATCCTGTGTGATGCTATTGTGTTTCTCAGCTGTTTCTCAACAATGACATGAATCTAGGATCTTCATCTACAAACATATGTTAGAGTCACTGTGAGAAAAGACACTACTCCTTTCCACTTGGGTTCCTTGATTGGGAATGACTTGGGATTTATTTCAGCTGGTAGCATGAACTAGATAGCTAGAGATGTGTGAAAACCCTGCTGTTTCTTACAACATCTCTGAACAGTAGAAAGGTTTAATGCTTAATTAAAAATACTGTTCCTCCTACAACAGAATCTGGAAATGATGGAATGCTTTATACTGTTGTATCCTCTTCACAGACAAGATAATTATCTGTTTCGGCAATGCATATTCCAGTCCTAGCAGCAGCTTGAACTAAAGAGCTGCATATTGCAGTAGCCTCATGTAGAATAGTACTATGAAACTGTATATTCAGGAATATTTCTGTTCCCGTCTTTCTAGTGTATTTTNTTTTTTTCTTTTTTTTTTTAACTGTATGAATGTTACAAAATTTTGACATTAGCATCTTAACTTTTAATGATCTTTTCACTTCACCTGAATAATGACTGACATGAGGATCTCAATGACATCAAGCATAATAATTTAGCAAATGTATCAGGCAAGAAAGGGAAAGCTTCATGAAAGAACCTGCAAAATTAACTTACATCTGCAATGGATATTTTCAGAAGACATCAGTGGGTAAAATTCTGTCACAGGCAAAGAACCATTCACAAAGTTCTGGTAGGTCTGGGCCACTTTTTGCTGCCAGTTTGCCCTCCTTCAGATCAGTGGCTGCAAGGGTATACCTAATTATCTATTTAATTCAGTGAAGTCAAATAACAGTAGCAAGATGACTGAATTACCTTAGTTTGCATGCACAAATTAAGCAGCTATGTACTTTATTTTTTTTTATTATTTATGGAAAGCTTTTTAATACCTTTGAGCTTTTAGTAGATGTTCACATGTCTCCATCCTATTAATGTCTGAAGACTTTCTTGAAGTGACACATCTTTAAAGAATTCCTTTGTTTGAAGATAATTATTTCTTTGCAGCTATGTCTATGAAAAAAAAAAATATCACAGTTGTACCTATATCTACAGATAAAATGAAACATACTTTAGGGGAAAAAAATGCTAATTTTTGAATAAAGAATCTTAAGGGGAAATACAATATTGCCAGTAATAAATTGCATTTATAACATAATAATAACAATCAATTTGAAAAGTTTACTTTTACTCTTCAGCCTGGAGAAGAGAAGGCTTCCAGGACACCTTAGAGTAGCCTTCCAGTATCTGAAGGGAGGCTACAGGAAGGCTGGGGAGNTATATATATATATATATATATATATACCTCCAATAAAGAATCTGGCTTAATTTAAGAAAAGGAGTGAATTTTAACAGCATTAACACTCAGAGTCACAAAGTGCCTGTGAGAAATCAATACTTGCTTAAACAATCAGAATTAAACTTGTGTAAAAAATTAAAAGTAGTTTCTCCTCTTCTACTCAGTGCCATCACTCTTGGAAATGTAGGGTTTTCATCAATAGAAGATGTGTTTTAAATTCACATTATTCACATTATTAATGTTTGCATAGGAACTTTTGAAAAAAAGGCTCAAATATCCTTCAGGTCGTTCCTTGAATGCCACACTGGAAAGAATTTGTTCTCTATGTCAGCATCAGATGTATTTTGCAAATAATTTCTATAGTGGACTTTAGATGTAGTTTTTCATCATTTAATCAACTACAAAAAAAAAATGTTCTAAAGTTTGCAGAACTTTGCCTTTTTCATAACATTTCTTGAAGCTCAGTCATTTTATAATAGTAAAGCTGTCATGAAACCTGAGGTGCCCAAATTTGCCCAAATCTGATGACATTTTTCAGTAGTTTTCCAGGGGCATAATAATCACAGAATTGTCAGAGCTGGAAGGGACCTCAAAGATCATCTAGTTCCAACCCCTCCTGCTTTGGGCTGGGACACTTGCCACTAGATCAGGTTGCCCAGAGCCATATCCAGCCTGACCTTAAACACATTCAGGGATGGGCTTCTATCACCACCCTGGACAACATATTTCGTTGTCTCACCACCCTGATGATGAAGAACTTCTTCCTAATGTCTAATTTAAATCTACCCTCCTCCAGATTAGATCCATTCCTCCCAGTCCTATCACTACCTAACACTCTAAAAAGTCCCTCCCCATCTTTCCTGTAGGGCCCCTTCAGATACTGGAATGCCACAATATGGTCACCTTGTAGCCTTCTCTTCTCCAGACTGAACACCCCAACTCAGCTCGTCCTCATTGGAGTGGTGCTCCAGGCCTCTGATCATCTTCATGGCCCTTTTCTGGACATGTTCCAGCACATCCATATTTTCCTTCTAATAGAGGTTCCAGAACTGGGCACAGTACTTCAGGTGGGGTCTCACAAGAGCAGTGTAGATGGGAAGAATCACTTCCATTGACCTGTAGGCCACACATCTCTCAATGCAACCCAAGATACAATTGGCTTTCTGGGCTGCAAGTGTACACTGGCAGTTCATATTGAGCTTCTCATTCGCCAGCACCCCCAAGTCCTTTTCTTCAGGGCTACTCTCAAGCCAGTCACTGTCAAGCCTGTATCAGTACCTGAGATTGCCCCAACCCAGATGCAGAGCCCTTATTGAATGTCATGAGGTTGGCTTGTGCCCACCTCTCCAGCCTGTCAAGGTCCCTCTGGATGGATCTCTTCCCTCCAGTGTGTCAGCCACACCACACAGCTTGGCTTTGTCGGTGAGCTGGCTGAGGGTGCGCTCAGTGCCACTGTCAGTGTTATCACAGTATCACAGTATCACCAAGGTTGAAAGAGACCTCAAAGATCATCAAGTCCAACCTGTTACCACAGACCTCAACACTAGACCATGGCACCAAGTGCCACGTCCAAACCTGCCTTGAACNCCTTTCTGTTTGGCTGCTCTCCAGCCACTCCGACCCCAGCCTGTAGCTCTGCATGGGGTTATTATAGCCAAAGTGCAGCACCCAGCACTTGGATTTGTTGAACACCATCCTGTTGGACTCTGCCCATCTGTCCAGGTGGTCAAGGTCCCGCTGCAGAGCCCTTCTGCCCTCCAACTGACCAACATCTGCCCCAGCTTGTTGCCAATAAAGATGTTAAACAAGACTGGTTCCAGTACTTATCTTTGAGGGACTTCACTTGTCATTGGCCTCTACCGTTTTAGACTGTTGCCTCACATAGCTTATCTTCTATCCAAGACATATTTGGTTCCAATATTATTTTGCTTGACTTTGATGGGGAGAGAACACAAACACAAAACCTAGAAGGACGAATCACCCTGAC
>WBNM01004008.1:2020-7020 GCA_013399055.1 Ramphastos sulfuratus | reverse complement strand
GCATCCAGCTGGGTTTTGAATATCTCCAGAAAGGGAGACTCCACAACCCCCCCTGGACAGCCTGTTCCACTGTTCTGTCACCCTCACGGGGGAAAAAAATCCTCCTCATGTTTACATTGAACTTCCTATGCCTTAACTTCCACTCATTGCCCCTTGTCCTGTCATTGAGCATCACCCAGTAGAGCCTGGCTCCAGCCTCCTGCCACACACTATTTACATATTTATAAACATTGATGAGGTCACCTCTCTGTCTCCTTTTCTCCAAGCAGCACAGCCCCAGTTGCCTCAGTCTCTCATTGTAAGAGATGTCCCATTCCCTTCTTCATCTTTGTGGCTCTGCACTGAACTCTCTCAAGCAGTTTTATGTCTTTCTTGAACTGGGGACCCCAGAAGTGGACACAGTACTCCAGATGTGGCCTCACCAGGGCAAAGTAGAGGGGCAGGACATCCTCTCTTGACCTACTAGCTGCAACCTTTCTAAACCACCCTAGAATGGCATTGATCTTGGCTACTAGAGCACATTGCTGGCTCATGGTCAACCTCCCATCATCTAGGACCCTCAAATGTTTTTTCCCCTTTGTGCCTTCCTTATATGCAATAAGATAAATTCTCCATGAACATAGTGTCTATAACGAGGATCAAATATTGTCAAAGACAATGGGTTTTGACACCATTTTTTCACACAGCTACTGTATTGACTCAGAATGTGCTGTGATATCACCAAGAAATTCAGCCTGTGGTTGGGGAACCTCTGGAGTCCACATGGGAAGTGTGTGTGTGTGTATGCAACCTGCACACAAGTGATAGAGTTCCTGAGACAAGAGGTGAGGGTGGCAAGAAAGCCATGCTTATCTGCCCAGTAAGGATTAATTCCTGTTTTCACTGACTAAAATGACTGCTCTAGCACAGCCTCAAGTGCTGGACAAGTGTAGGGATAAGGCAGTCAAGCTGTCCCCATGTGCATCGCTGACACTTGTTAGGTGAAATATTGGCCTGTTCTGAGTTAAAGGGAGATTATCACACACAAAAGAGTGACCAAACTGCTCTTTGTCTTCTAAAAGTTCATGTTGGCTAAAATCAAGACTTTTTTCCTTCTGTATTGGTGCTTGTCATGCAAAACAACAATATAGCAGGGACTCTAAAGGACTAAGGGTGCTTAGTGGTGTTGAGGGAGGCTATAGGTAAGAGGTGGCAGCAAGCAACCACCAGAGGAGGTATAAGCAAGCAGGAGAGCCTTGTGGTTTGGACAGAAGGGTAGTGAATTTCTGAGAGCTGCAGCAACCTCAGGTAGATACTGTGGATGTGATTTTCCTTCTTCTCAGCTCTCTAATTAATTTCTTGTCATCTTATTTTTAGAAAAATAATCACTGTTTTTCAGAAAGTTGTTTTTATACTAAAAAAGATTGAAAGTTTACTTCAATATGCCTGACTTTTTTTTTTTCCCCTAAATAAAGTTTAGATGATGCTTTTTAACTCTTACACTTACAGCTTCTTTTTGATCCAACAGAAAGGCTACAAATCTCATTAAATATGATTCACCTCAGAAGTCTGACATCAACAGAGCATACATGTTCTGGCATTAACAGAACAAGTTAAAGCAAGATTTAGAAGATGCATAAACACATTCAGTACATAGGCAAATACAAAAACACAGTATTTGATCCTCCTGCTAATGCTGATTAAATAGAATCACACAATATTTCTGAGAGGAAATGCAATGCAGCTTCTCTCTTCTGTATGTGTATGCTCAAAGATGCATTCACCTGACAGTGATGTTTGCTGCTAACCCTAAAATGGTTTATATCCTATAGCATTGAAGTGTATTATATCATAATATTGGAGCTAATCAGTCAGGGTTGGAAGGGACCACAAGGATCATCTAATTCTAACTCCCCTGCCATGGGCAGGGACACCCCACCCTGGATCAGGCTGTCCAGAGCCTCATCCAGCCTGGCCTTAAACACCTCCAGGGATGTGGCCATGAAATGGGGTCATTTATTAATTCATCTAGCCACGGTCACATTAGAGAACCAGAGTTTATTTTCACTTTCAAATCCAAAATATTACTGGACCAGAGTGAGAAAAAGTCTACACAGGTTTGATTTCAAATATGAGATCATAAAACCTGCTCTTTAATCTGTGAGTTGACTGATATTACTAAGTTGAATAGGTTTTAGGCCCTATAAAAATGAATGTGAGATTTTACAGGTTGTTCAAGCAGAAGAACTGAAGCTTGAAACAAAAATTATTAATGAAGGGAACTCTATGTAAAAAAACTTAAAACTCTACCAGTAAGCTCCTTTAATTGTATCTATAACTTGCCTTTATTTTTATTGCTGTTGTTATAGGATGATTTGGAATGAAAACTTTTCTGCAATTTATCAGTACAGCCAAGGTAGATGAGAAACAAGAAAATCTGTATTAAATGTATATTCATGAGAACTGCATGACACAAAATGTTGGATAAATTGAGTTGTAAAATCTTGGGTGCTGCTTTTTGGGTTTGTTTTCAACCATGGAGAGCAGAATTTTTACTGGGAAAAAAAAAAGTGTATGGCTAATAACATAGAATGCCTTGACTTGCACTTGCATTTTGATGTGCATTTTCACATGACCTCTTTAGAGTATAGCTGCAATCTAAAGAGTTTCACAAACAAGGGAAACTAAAGACAGAAGTGCAGGAGCAAAGTAGAAGTATAAACAACAGTGCAAGTGAGAGGAAGACATTTGAATCTGAATGACCAGTTAATGATTCAATTAGTTTTTCACTTAGTTAAACTATGATAATCCTCCTCTACTAGCTCTCCATATTGAAGTCTGTTGAAAGAAAGAATGCAAAGTAGCTTAAGAAAATTTGAGAAAAAAATAAAAAGAAAAGGTAAAGTCTTTTGTAAACCATTGCTGCTTCTCAGCAAAATGCTTCTCATGAACAATAATGTGGATGCAAGGTAGGTATTTTACTGAGTCTAACAGGCTTGGTCTGAATAAAATCTATCAGTGTGAAGTGATTCCTTCAGCTATGCAGGCTTGATTGAAGTGCAAGGATTGGTGAGAACTTAGTGACTGTGACTTATCTCTCTGTCCTTTCCTATTTTCATCATTTCATTTTTATCTTTCCCACTATCCACTTTTACTTCTTTTTTTCCCTCTCCCACTCTTTCTCCCCTCCTCAACTTGGAAGCTTCCTTAATACAGGTTAGAAACCTTCTCCATTTCTGCATAGCACAGAGATATGGAAATTGAGTTCTAAAAAATGCACATGCATAAACACATATCTATATGTATGGCCACGTGGGTATATGGATATATTACCATATGAAAGCTCTGTGAAGATGGCATTCTGATTTCAGATTTCTAAAAGGTGGCTATGCAGAAGGGTGACTGAGACTATTTATTATGAGCCATGATGGCATGTGAAAGGGACTGATTAAAATATACATTTGGCACTGAAGCAGCTCAGTACTCCCCACCCTTTGAAGTGTTGTGCTGAAATTAAGCAATGGTTACATGGAGCCAAATAACAGCTAAGTAATGCCTTGCATTAATAGATTACTTTAAAAAAAATCCTGAGAAGTTATCTGATTGCTTGTGAGGTCAACAAATGACAGTATTTACTTAACTGCTTATCTTGCCAATCCTGTCATTCTCAACCACTGTGTAACTGATTATTAATGATATCATGGTGGTTGTGATGCTCAGGATGGCCTCAGTCTCACTACATAATTTGAATGTCTCATGCAAATATAGTTAGACACTCCTGATCTATTGCTTCTATGAGAAAGCAATCATAAGCAGACAGTTGATTACCAGTTTTGGATCTTGTAATTTATCTTAACCACTTTCAGTAAGAAACGAGGTGATGTCTACAAATAACCTTTTTAAGGGAGGATAGATGTTTTTGCTGGTATAGCAGAAGACTTGCAGGTTTCATGGGTCCTCAAAGTTAACCTGAATTGTGTATAGAGACTAAAATGAGATCTGTCTCAACAGTTGTAAAAAACTAAGTAAATATATTTTGAACTGAATTATGTTAGTTAACAGCAATGCTGTTATGTAAAACAGAGATAGAAAACAAGAGGAGGGAGTAAATGGAGTAAAAGGAGGGAGTGGATTGAGCAGGGAAAGGTATTGCAGGCAGAGGAATGGCAGATTGGCTCTCTCCTCCACTCATCTTCCACCTGTTTAACCTTGCCCAGGTACACAGAGGCAGGTAGGATGATGTTTCCCCTGGTGTAACCATGTTGGTTTCTTCATAATCCTATTCCTCATTTCTTTCAGCTTTGCCTAGAGCTATAGCAACAAAATCTGACTCTGTTTTAGACAGAAGAGCCATACAACTCCCATAAAATACCTGTTAATGTTACCAGACCATAATGAACACATTATTCACCTATTAGGCAAATTTGCTCCTGTATATAAAGGCGGAAAGGAGAATAAAACAAGAACTTTGTAAATAAATTAGAAACAAGAACTTTATAAATAAAAAAGAAACAAGAACTTTGTGAATAAATTAGGCCAAAAGTAACACTGGAACAAAGCTCTCCATAACCTCCTTTTTACCACTGAAAATATGTATGAAAATATATGTGTAGGTGTTCATCACCAATTTGGATTTCACATGTAGAAAATTCCAAATGTTGGTTAAAGCTATAATTATATTTCAAAAATGCCTTTTCTTTCCCCACCTTTGACATGATGCTTTGTGACTTTAATACAACCTATCAAATATTCTCAATTAAATAGCAAATGGTTTATACAATTGGTATGTTCTACTATGGTCTCTAGGCAGAAAGACTTCTCTTTAAAAGAATTAAGCATAACTTGTCATTTCCTTCAGCTGCAGAAGTAATTGG
Source organism: Ramphastos sulfuratus (assembly GCA_013399055.1). Lineage (NCBI taxonomy): Eukaryota > Metazoa > Chordata > Aves > Piciformes > Ramphastidae > Ramphastos > Ramphastos sulfuratus. Next base: position 2,167 of record WBNM01004008.1, on the reverse strand, counting down.
CATGCTCTGTTTTCATTTTAACCACTTTGAAGGGACATTTTAATTTAGCTTGGTAGTGCATTTCATCACAGCATTGCAACGTTGCTTACATCTAAAAATAAGATTCATCACACTTTGAATGTAGCTTTGTTCTCTAATTCATTATAG
>WBNM01004004.1:0-24011 GCA_013399055.1 Ramphastos sulfuratus | reverse complement strand
TAAACAGCACTGGTGCCAGCACTGACCCCTGAGGGAGCCACTTGGCACTGGTCTCCAGGTGGACCTTGTGCCCTTGATCACCACTCTCTGCATGCCTTCAGGTCTGTTGAATAGTAAAGTGGATATGTACTTTTATGTCACTGATACTTCAGCTCTGCTTCATTAACAAAGGTCATATTTCCATTTTTGGTTTCTAGCCATAACACAAAAACAACATCTTGGCTTGATCCACGGTGCCTGAACAAACAGCAGAAGCCTCTAGAAGAATGTGAAGATGATGGTAAGAGACTGAAAACGACCAAATAATAATGTGCTTGGTCCATTTCTAGGTACCTTTCTTCCTTTCCTTTTCCCCTTTCCAACAACCTGTGTTCAGAAATACTTTAAGAAAAAAGAAAAGGACAGAGGTGTATTAGTAAGTGCATAGAGAAAATACCTGTGTTATGTTGTAAAATCACTGTCTGTGTGTGTGTGTTTAATAGCCACTGAGATGATAGATCACTTAATAAAAATCAAAGAGGTGCTGAAAGTAAGAGACCTGTGTTTTTGCAAAGGCATTTGAATAGTCACTGATGCTGAACAAGACTCTTTCTAACACATTGGCTCCTTGGATCACTGTGTAGGAGGAAAGCAACCGAGTCTCTGCGTGCTCCGTTGTGTTCCGCTCCAAGCACCTGCTTTACATGAATTGAAAGAGTGATGTGGTTGTTTCCTTGTCTGAGCAGAAATAACTCAACTGCTTCCCCTCTGTTGTTAAATTCTGACAGTCCACTTAGTGTTATGATGCCTAAACCCAGATTTTAGTTGGAAGTGTAGATTTTTTTGCCACTGAGAATTTACACTGATGTAATTTTGTATTCCTTGAGATGTTGAAAATGCAAGCCACTGTCCAATTCAGAGCAGCCAAATGCAGGACTGCTAAAGGACATTCTTTCTCTGCATCTTCTAGGAGATGCTGGAAAAAAAAAGATGATGAAAACCATTTAAATGTTTGGGAAAACCTGTGTGGAAATTCTGGTCTACTGACCAGGAAAGGTGATGGTATTCTAACACATAATTTTGGCTGACACAATGCTATCATGGTAGACATATCTTAAAAATAGGAGGGTTTACTTCATCAGTGTTGGTACTTTCCTTATCAAATTACTTTTTATAGTATAATTAACCTCCTAATGGTGTGCTTCAGTTCAGTAAGAATTATGATGGTATTTCAGAAGTCAGCTTAGTCCCTTTTTACTGCTAGGTTCAAATCTAGCCCAGTTCTGCTGTTACTGTTTTTAAACATGCAGTTTTCCAACCTCTGCTTCCTTTCACACTTGAGATTTTGCAGGATACCAGAACTTGCCTGTGCAGCTTTTGCTGCTGTGTTGAAGCAGGTCCCCAACATCCTGGTGCACAATGCAGCCTCGCCCCAAACCACAAGGATCTGTAAAGGCAAAACGTGAGCAGGTTCAGCTGATGCCTGCTTCAGATCCTTAGCAACTGGCATCATCTGTGAAGAGAGATGGATTAGTGAAGGCACCTAAAAATGCATCTGCCAGTGGGTAATCAGAACTGGAGCAAAATCAAATAATAGGGTATACAAGCAAAGCTCCCTCCTTGCAGTTAAACATTGCTGGCAGTTTAAAGAGGAGGTTGCTAAGTCTCAGCATAACCTTCCCCCTTTCAGAGGGTGGTTTTACCTGAAGCACAACTTCTGTCCTGGCTTTCTTTCCCAGCAGGAGTCCCATTGCATGTGTAGCCCTGGTGGTGCCAACAAGCAGCATGTGCCATTGTGGGTCAGTATGTCCCCATGCTGTACTCTTGAGCCAGGGCAAGAAGCAGCCAGGAGAAGGCAACAAAGGAAGGCTGAGCTCCTCTGTTAAACAGTTTGATGTCTCTTTGCAGTTGGGGATTTTTTTGTCCTCTTAGAAGAGAAATTGGAATATTTTATTTTGTCGAGATTAGAAAAAGATGCAGCTGGTATTTTTGTATGTAATTAATCTTGTAGGGTAGCAGCATTTTTATTTCTCAGGTCCTGCAGATCAGATAATTTCATCTTCCCCCAAACCCCTTCACTTCATTCACTAAGTTGCTCATAACTGCATATTTTTAATATTCACTCCTCAGCCAGTTGGTGTATATAGGTCCAGTGGTGCACAGCACCAGTTTGCTTGGCTTCTCTGCTGTTGTTTTGCACATAAGGATAATTATATCTCTGAAAACAATGTGAGCACAAAGATGAGAGGAGATTATTTTTACTGCATCACAGAAGCTGCTTTGGCAAGGGTCACTGCTGGATGTGGTTCCACACAAGTCCGTGGGACTCCTCTCTTTGTTTGTTGTGTGTGTGTTTTCAGACTTATCCCACCTTGTTTGTGGTTCTCCTGAATGTTAGATGCTGTTTCAGGTTTGTTTGGGTGCAGTTGCCTTGTGTTTGTGCTGTGTCAGGGGATACCTGTGCCTAACAGATGTTGGGTTGTTTGCAGTCGTTTAGGCTATCAAAGGAAACTGCAACTCATGTTTCACACCAATGGTCCTAAACAAATGTTTTGGTAGAGTGCACTTCAAACAGGTTGTGGAAGTGGTTTTTTTTTTTTAGGTGCCCAAATTTTCTAAAGCAATGCTGTGACATTACATCTCCTGTTTGCTTCTGTCATTCATTGATGTGGCTTACACTTTACTAAAGGTTTACTATAGGTCCGAGGTTGTTTTTGCCATCTTTGTTCTGGTTTTGTCACCATCGTTCATTTTCAGACTGCATTATTATTATTTCTAGTCCAAGCAATACTTTAATCATCTGTGTCACTGTTAACTTATGAATATGGAGCAGATAATGATAAATGGAGCACCAGTGAATATTGATGGCTTTGTGTCTTTGAAAAATTATGTGGTCTGTGTCCCAGGTGCCCCACTAAATGTGGTGCATTCCTGCATATGCCTCACCAGTGCATCTGGACTTCACTGTGGCCCTGTGCCTCCAGTTACCCAAGGCATTTTGCTTCATGTCTGGCTTAAATCATCTGAGTGATTACAGTGAAATCCATTGGACCTTGTATGGACATCAATTTAGGAACTTTCTTGACAACCTTGCTACATTAGCTGCTGTTTGGATGCAAGAGTTCCCTCTCAGAACTCTCCATTAGTATTCAGACCTGCTCTTCTAATAGATCCCTGTGTCTGCAAAACAGATCACTAAGGCTGGGCTGAACACCTCTGAGGGAGAAGTTTCAGCACAGTGAGAAGGACATAAATGTATTACTTTGCCATATGAAATTGAGGCCTGGAAATAGTCAATGGACACAGACCTTTTGAGAATGCAAGAACCAGTTCTTTCCTTATCTACATCAGATCCATCAATATTCTGATCACTGCAGTGTGATAAATTAAAAGCTTGAGCTTGGTCTGTAGAAAATTAGTGCTGGTTCTGCTGTTTGCTGTAGGGGATTTCTTTCTTGGTGCTGGTGTCTGAAATTTTCTTTTAATTTTTTCTGTCTCATTTCCTGCTCTTCCCTTGGAGAAGAAGGGGTACACACGGAGGAACTGGACAGTGAACTAGGTAAATCATCCATCTCTCCTTTTGATGTTTGACTTCAACTGCACTGTTTTAAGCCTTTAATTACTTCTTTTGTATCATTTTACATCTTTCTGTTCTTTTTAATTCCAACAAGCCTAATTTATCAGCAAAATCTTCATTGCACGCAAGGCATTAACCTTCCCCTAGCTGCAGATTTACAGTGTTTTGCTTACTGAGTCAGAGTTTGATGGAATCTGGAGAGTCTTAACCTTGCACAGTTGATTCCAAGTTGTTTCCTCCTGGACACTGTAGAGTTGGAGGCTTTCCCATAGGCATCGCTGGCTCCAGGAAGAAGCTTATACATAGAATCATAGAATGGTAAGGTTGGAAGGGACCTCAAGGATCATCTAGTTCCAAGCCCCTGCCATAGGCAAGGACACCTCCCACTAGTACAGGTCACTCAAGGCCTCATCCAGCCTGGTCCTGAACAACTCCAGGGAGGTTGTGGAGCACAGAATCACCCAACGTGATCTTTGATCACGTTGGGTGCTTCTGTGCTCCACAACCTCCCTGGGCAGCCTGTGCCAGTGTCTCACCACCCTCACTGCAAACAACTTCCTCTTTCAATCTCCCCTCTTCCAGTTCAAACCCATTGCCCCTTGTCCTGTCATCACAAGACCTTGTCACTAGTCCCTCCCCAGCCTTCCTGGAGCCCCTTTCAGATACTGGAAGGCTACTCTAAGGTCTCCTGGAAGCCTTCTCCTCTCCAGGCTGCGGAGCCCCAACTCTCTCAGCCTGTCCTCATAGCAGAGCTGCTGCAGCCCTCTCGACATCTTCATGGCCTCTTCCAACAGTTCCATGTCCTTCCTGTGCTGGGGCTCCAGAACTGCACACATGCCAAAGATGAAAAAAAGTACCTAATGATGCTTTTTCACTGAAGCCAAAGACATTCCCTAGGCAAGAGAAGAGAGTGTGATTTAGGCAGTGAGTATTACACAGGATGCTTCTGCTGAGCTTGTGAATGAAACCACTGAAGGTTTTGCCTCAGTAGGTGATTTTATAAGCAGCTGATTTCCAATGATGTTGTACACTTTCATTTGCTGCATCTTTTGTGAGGAATGCTGTCTTGAGATCTAATCTCAGTGGTGCTCATTCTGTTTATAGCGAAGGTGGAGGTAGTTGTTATTTCTGTTCAGCTATGCTCTAGTGCACTTGGAAAGCTGAAAGGCAAAAGAGGTTGCATAGGATTTTATTTTCCACGAGGTCTATTATTGCTTTTAAAAAGGACTGTATTTACAGTTTATAGTTCTGCCTGCTGGAGGATTGTATTACCAGAGAATTAACCTGTGGTTTCTGTAATGACTTGCAAGTAAGTGTATTCTCCCTGCTTTTGTGTGATGGATAGGGCATCAGCAGCCAGCAGCTATTGAGTGGACTTCTAACAGTACTCCAGGAACTGTTCTTCTGGATAATATGCCTGGAATAATGTTGGAGGCCCTAATTTCCTTTAATGCAGGAATTTGAAAGAAGTGACAATTTAAAGAAGAATGCAGTCACTTTAGTGGTGCATTAGCATAATGTGCAGCTCATACAAATAATCAGTGTGATGGTTTGGGAGTTACCTGCACCCCCCACACTTTGTAAAAGCACCCAGACTAGACTCAGCAGGCTGGAAGTTAAGGACTGAAGCTCTATTTACAGCTTAGCACAATGGACAAGCAGAGATAGACACAATAGATAGGAATAGTTACACAGATATACAAGTTAAAAGGAATACAGAAACACAATCCCCCTCCCAGAAATCAGACTCATAGAATGGTAAGGTTGGAAGGGAGCTCAAAGATCATCCAGTTCCAATCCCCTGCCATAGGCAGGGACACCTCCCACTAGCACAGGTCACTCAAGGCCTCGTCCAGCCTGGCCTTGAACACCTCCAGGGAGGTTGTGGAGCACAGAAGCACCCAATGTGATCAAAGATCACGTTGGGTGCTTCTGTGCTCCACAACCTCCCTGGCCAACCTGTGCCAGTGTCTCACCACCCTCACTGCAAACAACTTCCTCCTAACATCCACTTTCAATCTCCCCTCTGCCACTTCAAACCCATTGCCCCTTGTCCTGGCATTGCAAGACCTTGTCAATAGTCCCTCCCCAGCCTTCCTGGAGCCCCCTTCAGATCCTGGAAGGCTACTCTAAGGTCTCCTGGAAGCCTTCTCTTCTCCCAGCTGCAGAGCCCCAAATCTCGTAGCCTGTCCCTTTAGCAGAGATGCTGCAGCCCTCTGATGAATGTGCAGTAGTAGGTCACCTCCTCTTCACAGAAGGGTGTACAGGAGGACACAAAAATTGAACCTTTGGAGTAGAATTTGGTAAGCTTGTGCAGATCCTCCTGGCCTCACAGGGAGCAGTAAGAGCTGAATAAACTGAGGCTACCTCCAGCTCCTTTATAGTGATGCATAGGTGTGAGTGAAATAGCTGATAGCTGGAGAAGTTCTTTTTTAGGAATCCATCCATGTCTTCTGTTGGCTGGGATACCAAACAAGAGCATCTCAGTAGGAATCCATGTATTTACCTCGGGCTTAAAAGTGCACAATTGGATATTTGTCCATTGAGTTTACCTGCTGACAAATGCTCTGAGATTGCAGAGTGCTGCATGGATGTACTAAAATAAAACCCATATGGCACACTCAGGTTCCTAATGATGCAAAATGATTTTGGGAATCTCACATTTATGGTAAAACCCAATGCTCTGGGTCAGCTTCAGTTTGGCAGGAGAGGTAGGGAAGCAAGATGAATAATTTAAAGCCACTGAGAAGCTGGGTTTTGCAGCATAGCTATGGAGAATATTGCCTATTGATTTAGAGAGGATTCAGAGGTTTTAGAAGTCAGGATGTGCATCCATGTAATCAAGAAGTAATGTGTTGAAAGCTGCAGTTACTTGAGAAAACACACAGATGTGTTCCTTAAGTAGAATCATAGAATGGTAAGGTTGGAAGGGACCTCAAGGATCATCTAGTTCCAACCCCCTGCCATAGGCAGGGACACCTCCCACTAGCACAGGTCACTCAAGGCCTCCTCCAACCTGGCCTTGAACACCGGCAGGGAGGGAGCAGCCACAACCTCCCTGGGCATAGAAAGCTACAGAGGAAGAAAACTGGTAAGATTTTGGTACAGCACCATTCTGGGGGATTGGGAACGTGCTGATCTTGTGACCTCCTGTGAAAATTCTTGAAAAAGTAAAATTTGATACCAAAACCTTTAGTGAATAGAAGGGAAAAAAATTTGTTTAAACTTTTAAAGTTAGAAAATACTTCAGAGTCCAAGGTAAATGAAAGATTTTTAGCAGGGAAATTGGTGGAAGAATTACTGTGAGGCATTTGTCCATTACTTCTCCCGTCCCTCATTCACTTTTTATTTCTCTATCACCACTAGCTTAGTCTCTTTACCATTCTGCTTTCACTGTAGTGCAGTGAATTGAATGGCTGCCACAACTTGTGACTTCCTTGATTGCATGCTGGGTCTTCATTGAAATGCAATAGAAGTCTTTAAGCCAGCCCCAGAGTGTTTTCACTGTCTAGGACTCCTTTGCAAACCTGAGAGTTCCCTTTGCAAAAAGAGTTTCAAGGTTAGCCTCTAGTTCATAGAATGGTAAGGTTGGAAGGGACCTCAAGGATCATCCAGTTCCAACCCCCTGCCATAGGCAGGGACACCTCCCACTAGCACAGGTCACTCAAGGCCTCCTCCAACCTGGCCTTGAACCCCTCCAGGGAGGGAGCAGCCACAACCTCCCTGGGCAACCTGTGCCAGTGTCTCACCACCCTCACTGCAAACAACTTCCTCCTAACATCCACTTTCAATCTCCCCTCTGCCACTTCAAACCCATTGCCCCTTGTCCTGGCATTACAAGACCTTGTCAATAGTCCCTCCCCAGCTTTCCTGGAGCCCCCTTCAGATACTGGAAGGCTACTCTAAGGTCTCCTGGAAGCCTTCTCTTCTGCAGGCTGCAGAGCCCCAACTCTCTCAGCCTGTCCTCACAGCAGAGCTGCTGCAGCCCTCTCAGCATCTTCGTGGCCTCCTCTGGACCGACTCCAACAGTTCCATGTCCTTCCTGTGCTGGGGGCTCCAGAACTGCACACAGGACTGCAGGTGGGGTCTGAGGAGAGCAGAGCCAAGGGGCAGAATCCCCTCCCTTGCCCTGCTGCCCACACTGCTCTTGCTGCAGCCCAGCACACAGTTGCTGTCTGGGCTGCACTCACACTGCAGCCTCATTTGGAGCTTTTCATCACCCCAGACCCCCAGGGCCTGTTCCTCAGGGCTGCTCTCAGCCATTCCCCACCCATGTACACTTCTCATGTACACTTGCAGGGTGTAAAGGAGTATCTTGTTTCTGAGGTGTTCCTTTCAGATCGATCTGCTGATAACATTGTGGAGTGTTTTCATGGCCAAAAAGTTAGCACTGGCTTGCATTTAATTGCTTATGTCTCAAGGAATCCAAAGATGTTAAACTGAATAAGGATAAAATAATGATAAGAATGGAAAAATCTATCTGAAATCTGGAAATAAGGGACGTGTGGAGCAAAACTCAGGAAAATTGATTTCAGCTGATCTCCAGCCAATTCTGAACACAAACAGAAACTCTGAGTAATTAGTCCATGTGTGTTTGTATAGATTCTCTTCACCCTCAGTCTGGAGATATATTTGTGTCCTTATGGTGATGTAGTTGACATCTGTAAATGCAGAATGAGATCATTATATTTATTCTAATTAATGGACCATTGTGGATTGTATTGGCTCTGCATTTCATGCTGTTAATGAAGAAAAATCCATGCATTTGATGATAAACATAGATTATTTATTGTCAGGTTTGTCCATTTAGTGATAAATGTTGAGGAATTGTTTAGTGTGGAGCATTTGAATTTGTGTTATCTCACACTGGCTTCTTTTTTGTTTTTCCTTTTAAAATTGTATTTTCATATTTAAATGAATGTGCAGAGTTCATGGGACCATACTTGCACAGTCCACAGCCTGCCAGAACCTTCTTTTGAATCGATTGACAGTGTCACACAAGCACAGCACCCTGTGTTGTTAATAGGATGATTATTTTGGTACCCAAAGCCAATGGGAACATTGTGTTTAAATGAGTGGGGCAGGGATCAGGCCCTTAAGTAATAAATATGTGCCCATGGGGCCAAGAGAGCCAATGGGATCCTGGGGTGTATTAAGAAGAGTGTGTTCAGCAGATCAAGGGAGGTTCTTCTCCCCCTCTACTCTGCCCTGGTGAGAACTTGAGTACTGCATTCAACTTTGGGCTCCCCAGTTTAAGAGGGACAGGGACCTGCTGGAGAGAGTCCAAGGGAGGGCTACAAGGATGATGAGGGAACTGGAGCACTGCCTGGTGAGGAGAGGCTGAGGGACCTTAGTCTGGAGAAGAGAAGACTAAGAAGGGATTTAATCAATCTTTATAACTATCTGAAGGCTGAGGGTCAGGAGCGGGGTGGGGACAGGCTCTGCTCACTGCTGCCTGGGATAGGACAAGGAGCAATGGATGGAAGCTGCAGCACAGGAGGTTCCAGTTCAGCACAAGGGGGAACTTCTTGACTGGAAGGGTCCCAGGAAACTGGCACAGGCTGCCCAGAGAGGTTGTGGAGTCTCCTTCTCTGGAGCATTTCAAGGCCTGTCTGGATGTGTTCCTGTGTGCCCTGAGCTGGATTGTCTGGTCCTGCTCTGGCAGGGGGTTTGGACTGGATGATCTCTTGGGGTCCTTTCCAACCCCTGACATCCTGTGAGCCTGTTTGTTGAATCTCTTTGCCCTTTGTCACTCATTTGAGCAGTACACTGAGAAGTACCTGATACTGTATGTAGTACCAATTATACCATCTAGAATTAACAGATCTCTTTGGGTCCCTTCCAACCCCTTGCATCCTGTGATCCTGTGACATAGCTTTAATAACCCTCAGTTGGGTGCTGAAGTGATTCTGTTACAGTTTCTAATTAAAGTACTCCGTGCAGTCTAGAAAATCGACAGGAACAAGAGTGTGTACATTTGCAAATGTTAATTTCGTCTTCAGAACTGCTTTTGGTTAATTATGCTAATTAAAAAAGGAAATCCCTGTTAGATGTGATTATGGCAATCTGTGTTTTTACAGCAAGTGCTGTGCAATGAAATGCATCTGTACATGCAAGTCACTCTTGGGTGGGCTCCCTGTGCTGGGCCTTCAAGTTGCATTCGCTTTGTCCTGTTTCAAGATGCACTTTTGTCGTGGGCTCACAGCTGAGTGATGCAGTGTGAATCCCAAAGGAAGGAGTCAAAAAACCNGATTGATGCCATTCCCCAACCTCCATTTCAATCAAAGCACCCCCAGATCTGGCCTCTTGCCTACATTGACTTTCCCTGCAGTGCTCCATCCAGTACCACTCGACCCAAGATGGCAAAACTGGAAGGGTACTTGAGGCAGTCCCAGAAGGGGACTTTTTTGATGGTTTGCTCATTTAATGCTAAAAGCAAATCTAAAATCCATGGTGTGGGCACTGATTTGCTAGCCCAGTGCTGGTGAGACAGGCTCTGATGTTGGTGCCATGCTATGCCAGGCTTGGAGAGGAGGCTGTGATCGTTCTAAAAAGTCTTTGAAGTGAAGTCTGAGCTACTGATGAGTCTTACACACAGAGCAGGAGAAGCTACATGTCAGAAGAAACTTCACTGGAGGCTTCAGTAATGCCTTTTCTATTTCCAGAGTTGCCTGCCGGTTGGGAGAAGATTGAGGATCCTGTATATGGTGTCTACTATGTAGAGTAAGTGCTGCTTTCTGTTTCTGGTGTGGATGTTGGGTGGAGGAGGGCTTTCCTGGCAGCAGTCTGGGCTTGGTTGGTAGCATCTCTTACTGAGAAGGAGGAGACTGGCCCCTTACAGAGTGCTGCTGCAGGGGCTCGGGGAGGGCAGCTCTGCCATGCCATTCCTCATCCTCTGGTGGCCTGTGGCAGCAGCACTCTGGGGTGGGCTCAGCGGAGACAAGAGCACTCTGGAAGGGAGTTGAGCTCCAAGAGTGGGTTCAAAGAAGGCAGAAACACCCCAAGCCCCATCACCTCACAAAATACTTTTATCCAGAGAACATTACCAAGTGCAACTAACTGAGCTCGATCCTGTTGCTGTAGTGCTGTGATCAGAGCACAAGTGTGCGAAGCAGAACAGCTGCTCAGTTACAAGTCAAAAGATCTCAGAAGGAGGAATGGCTGAGCTTGTGTGACCAGCAGCCACAGCAGAGATGCTTGCATCAGGCAGTGTTGCTGTGAATAGAATTACAGGTTTAATGGAGCTCTCCCTGGAATTAGAACATCTTCTTCTTTAACTGAATGTCAGATCGCTCCCTTGGGAAAGCAGAGATCTGAGCTTTGTTTCATCACTGACCCCAGAAAATGAATTTTTAATTATGTGTATACTCCTGTTTAGTAGGATGGCTTATGATAGCCCTCAGAATAGACATGGAATACACTTTCTGTCTGCTTTGGCTCATTTCTGACCCTGCCATCTGTGCCTAGGGAAACAAGGTTAGCAAACTGTGTAATTAAGGCTTGACATTTATTTACCAAAGACATCAAGAATATTTTTCGGCTATTAAATGCCATGCCAAGAGGTCTTTACAGCATTTTTTTTCCCTGTCACATAATATATACATGCCCATTAGTTTTCTGGCACTCTTTAGTGATGAAATTAAATAGAAAAGTAACATCAGTGAGGCACAAGTTTATTTTACTTACTATCTATAAACTAGGAAGATGGTAAGATGGTTATAATTTGAGCATTTCTCTGTGTTCCTTCCAGTCCAGGTACTTTATTACTGCATATTTTTTTTTTTATTGAGAAATGGCTGTATCACCAAAAAAAGTTTAGACCATTTTTAAAGCAGTTGTATTTTGTTTTGTTGCTTAACTTTCTAAAGACAGTTTGACATGGGAAATATTTTACAGAACTCACCAGCTTTTCATTTGACGAGTTAAATATTTTTCCATTGACTTCAATATTGATCTTTAGCAGAAAAAAATTGTGAACATAACTATCTGGAGTGCTTTTGTTGTAATTCCTTTTAAAAGTGGTTAATTGTTCATCCATTTTTAATATTTTTTTTTTTAAATAAAGACATGTGGGACAAGAGACAATAAACCAGCAGGTTCTTGATAATAAACTTCGCTTTGGATACAAGGATGAGCTTTAGGTTGATATAATTGGCTAAAGCTGCCTGCTCCTCTGCTGTAGCAAAATTGTGATTTAAAAGTCACTCTTGGACATTTCATGAGCAGCTCATCTCAGCTGCACAGAGTCCCCACACCTGCCCCCACCACTCTGACACCTGTGGCTGGTGCTTCTTGTTGGTAATTCTCTGTGGGGTGCATTGCATGGGGCTGGGCTGCTCTGTTTTCCTGAGACCCCTAAGAAGTATTGGCTGTGAACATCTCATGCAGGTCAAAAGCTGATTAATGACCCTCCCAGGAGGACAGCTGAAGTTTCACCAAATGCTGGTGGCTGGTTCTGAAGATATTTTGATCCATTCAGAGCCCACCTTTTCAGCTCAGAGCCCACATCCCCACCAATGGCTTTAAGACACTCTGTTAATAATGTGCCTCGATCAGATAGCTGAGAGGTGCTGCCACTTGTTGGGCTAACTTCTGTGAGCCATGGAATGGCTGCAGGAATCTGATGAAAGCACAGGTGATACAGGCCTGTCTCTGAAAATGCAATCAGTCAGAGAGCCTTTTCTGTTCTGATCTTATTTTTCACACAAAGTTCACTATTTTAATGTATTTGGTGGAGTTAGCCATTCCTCCTCAAGATGCTCTCTCAATACCAAAGTCCTCCTTGTCTTCCTAAATATACTTTTGGTATGTCTAGGTGAGCCTTGCTTCACATACACTGCTGTTTGGTATTACACTCCTTTTCTCAAAGGAGTTTCATGCCTCCCATCATTTCTGCCTGTCACCAAAAGGGTTTCCTAATGTATTGCTCTCTTTTATCCTCAGCCACATCAACCGGAAAACACAGTATGAAAACCCAGTTCTTGAAGCAAAGAGGAAGAAACAGCTTGAGCAACAGCAACAGCCACCAGAAGGTTGGCACCATCAAGGGCATGATGGTTGGGGTTACCATGGGGGAACATTCCCTGCCTTGCTTGGCAGCACCATGCCAACATGTTTGTCTTTCCTGCCACAGGGTTAGCACTTAAAGGCAAAATGATGCGCGTAGGAGAGGTTTGCATATGCCCTTCATGTCAGATGCAAGCAGGGAGAGAACCCAAACCCTATCACTGCTCAAACATAGTGGCTTTCACTCCTGGTACAGCAGAGAGATTTCTCTTCCAATGTCCTTTCTTTCTGAAAAGTTTGTAGCCTTCTCAGAAACAAAGCACACTTTTATTTTTATCTGCTCCATCAAGTTACTCACTCTAGCTGGTGCTGTTCCAGTCTGTATCAGGACTCATAGGTTATTGAAGGGACTGAGGAGTGACCTTTTATGTGCTCACTAGACAAACCTATCTGCATGAGAGATTTCTTAACCTAAGACCTTTGGATGTTGTCAACCTTTAACATTTTTGGGGGTTTTTTTGTTGTTTTGTTTTTTTTCTTTTCCTTTTTTTCCTTACTTTTTTCTTTATCTTTTCTTTTTGTTTCCTTTTCTTTTTTTTCTCCCTTTACCCTCCCTTTAAATGCAACCCAACTGCAGTGAGAAGCCTGTGGCATCTGAGTTTCTTGTGGTACCTTCACAGCTTTCACACCAAGTTATTTCACAATTCTTGTCCAAAAGAAAATTAAATTAGGCTTCAACACTCCTCCTGCAGTCCCATTTCCCACAGGTCAAGAGTGCCATGGGGAATAGATCTCATGTGAATGTTGAGACCATTTAGATGCAAAGCAGGTCCCAAGTTTGAGTGCAAGGGAGGTAGGGTGTCCCAGCAGCCCTATCAGCTGACTTGATAGAGTCCTCCAGAACTGGTTTTCAGACATTGCATTAATTTTATTCTCTCTTTCTGTGACTCTGTTTCCTGTCTTGCCATGCTTCTTACATCTCTTCTGCTTGAACTCCACGCTGGCTGTATGTCTGTGCAGGAGCTCATGGTGCTGTTGTAACATTTCCCTCTCTGCCCTCTCTAGGATGGACAGAGGAGTGTCCATCTCTCCCACCACCTGCTGCTCCAAACCATGTTACAAACAACCAAGAGGCAGTTCGGGAAGCACCAGTGCAAGGTAACAACCTTGTTAAACCAGTTCTAAAAGCACAAGAAGTTGGTTTTTGTTTTTGTTTTTTTTTTTCCTGAGAGTGAAATTCTCTCAGTCAGCAGCAAAAGGAGGATCTCAGTGAGGAGGGTCTGGCATGTGCCTGCCCCTCTGTATTTCTCATAGACTTGGAGAGTAGTTGTTACATGACCACGTTTGTTGCCAAATGCAAGAGGCAACTGAGATTGCCTGCATCCAAAACAGGATTGTGGCCATTCTCTGCATTAGCATTCTGTGGCCTTAAAAAGGCATGGCAAAAACAGGAGTTTACAGCATAGGTGAAATTTAACAGCAGCTATGATGGATGCAGGTGCAAGCAGGAGGAGACCTTTTTTCTACACAGCTTTTGCTCCTTGCCTTAATACAAGGCTCAGGTTTTTGCACCTTCTAAACTCTACTGAGTTTAAAATGTGGCTTTTATAAGAAGTTCTAATGCAAAGATTTCTTGTTTGTTTGGGGTTTTTTTTGTTGTTATTGTTGTTGTTATCATGGGTCAGCATGTCCTCCCCAAAAAAACCAGCACAAAATCTCACTTCCCCACATTGCACTGTGATTAAGACACTAACATCATCAGCATGATTTTAGTCTGAGAGCCAAAGCCAGTGTCACCTCATGTCTGCATTTGCAGGGGCATAGAGTTTCAGTTAAAGTAGTTTAAGAGCCCTGAAAACTGGTCAGCATGTTTGGGAACTGGAATGTGCAGAGGTTCTCAGCACTCTTTGGCAGAACCTTGGTTTTGGAGAGCTTGGATACCTTGGTTGCATTCGTGACATCTGAGCAGCCAGGTTCTTGTATTGCCATGGATAAAGTCTGGCTTGCAACTTTATGGACTTTCCTTTTTGTATGCTTTGAAATTCGAGGGAATAGGAGCTGGGGAGGACACCAGAAGAGGGAGATCCTCTGCCCTTTGCAGAGCTTTGCAAAGCTACAAGGCTTCTGTCATGAAGCTACGCAAAGAGGCACAAGCACCTTGGCCTTGTCTGGGAAAAATTGCATCATGGTGCTCAAAAATCTGAGCTGAAGCTCCTCTGGGAAGCTCCACATGAGGAGGGGATGGTAATAAGTTCAGATACTGCAGTCTTAGTTTGAAGTTGTACATTTGTACAGATACCTTGGGCTGTTACAACCATATTTATTAGTGTCAATGGTCAGTGTACTGCCAACTGCTCACAGCACAGTTGCTTGTCTTAAATAGCTAATCAGACAGAACATGAATTGTTCCTGAATTTGCAGCATGAGCTGAAACCTTGCCAGATCAAGGGCAGAGAGTTCCACTTGTACCTGTTGCAGGACAAGTGCTCTCTGCTTACAAGTGGTTGTAACTAGGCTTTATCTTCATCCACATCTAAATTGCATAGCGAGTGAATGGCATTGCCCTGGTCTGCTGAGGAAAGTGTGAGGGGTTGGGATCATACCACCCTGAGAGAGCTGGGAGCAACCAGGGAGGCTGGGCCTGGGAGCTGAGAAACACTCCTGTGCTCTGGAGGTCAGCTCTTGTCTCCCAGTGTGAGTCCAGCAAGTATGTGCTGTCTCAGGCAGCCTTTCCTGCCAGGAGGAGCCAGGGAATGTTCTCTGCTGCAGATCAGCCCTTCCAAAATGGATGTGTGAAATGTAACAATATCCAAAGCCCCCAGCACATCCCTGAGGGGTATTAGAGTAATCCAGACTTGCAGCAAGGTGAAACACAGGAAATCTGGGGGTGGTGCTCTGAATACCAGCAGTTAGCCACATCATCCAGATCCCCCCAAAATGATGATCTCCCTCAAGCAGACACCTGTGAACGCAACCTCTCCCTTTTACATTGTCAGGCTGAAGAAAGGGCTGCCCAGGCACCCAGGCATGGCAATGCCAAGGCCCTGTCACTCAACTGGTGATGTTAGAAGCCTTCCTCAGCTCTCCCCACTCTCAACTGCCAGCCACCAAAATTATGCAGCAGCATTAGAGGAGAGCATTAGCCTGTCTCAGCACCACTCTCAGTGGCATGTCCTGGTGCCCGCTATGACTCCTCTCTTTCATTCCTCACTCTTCCTGTCTCAGTGCTGATTCCTCTTCTCTTGCTTCCTATTTGCAGCAGCTGTTTCCAGCTTCCCTTGTCCTCCTGCCCTATGCCCAGGAATTTCCATCTCTTCCACTTCTGGCACTGGTGGTGGGAACATGGGCACAAAGACCCTTCCTTATACCCCTGGCACTACTCTTTCAGCAGGGTTTTGTAGATACATCTGTTTAAATTGTGACTTCCCTTCCAAATGCTCTTGGAGCGTGTCCAGCAGGTGGGAGGAGAACCTTCCTTCACTCTGCCCTGATGAGACCACATCTGGAATATTGTGTCCAGTTCTGGGCTTCCTACTTCAAGAAGGACAGGGAGGTATTAGAGAAAATCCAATGGAGGGCTACAAGGATGATTAAGGGACTGAAACATCTGTCTTACAAGGAAGGGCTGAGAGATCAAGGGATGTTTAGTCTGAAGACTGAGAAGGTCTTATTAATGTTTACAGCTATCTGAAGAGTGGGTGTGGAGAAGGGGCCAGTGTCTTTTCGCTGGTGCCCTGTGATAGAACAAGGAACAACAGACACAAACTGCAGTACAGGAGGTACCACCTCTACATAAGGAAAAAAATCTTTGTTGTGAGTGTGCTGGAACAGGCTGCACAGAGAGGTTGTGGAGTCTCCTTCTCTGGAGGCTTCCAAAACCCACCTGGACACCTTTCTCTGTGGCTCACCCTGGGTGATCATGCTTTGGCAGGGAGTGCTGGACTCGATGATCTCCAGAGGTCCCTTCCAGCCCCTACCATTCTCTGTGAAATGGGACATGGTCTGTGGTGCTATCACCCTGTCACTACAGCACAAGTTCACCCTGTATTTCTAGGCAGACACCAGGAAGCTGTGCTTGTTCTTTTTGTCTTTTGAACCAGAAGTCAGCTTGGGACCAAGCCTTGCTGCACACTGCCTCTCAGCTGTGTTTGTTACCAGAGGCATTGGGTTGCACTTTGATAGTTTGGGTTTTTTTGCAGCTCTGGGTCTGAGCAGAGCACCTGCCCACAGTGTGCAGGATTACCATGTTCCTGTGCTACCCTTCAAAGGTAGAAGACTGCAGGTCTTCACACTAACCCTTCATGAATAATCTTCAAATATACTTTTTTTTTGTTGTTATTGTTCCTCAGTCAAAGTTTCCAATCCCCTCACTCTCCCTCAAGGTCTCCTTTCTGAGCAGAGGCTCAGGGCAGTGCTGCTGAGGGGGTGGAAAGAACGCCAGCTCTCCTGGCTGCCATGCACACTGCTGCTCCTGCAGCTGTCACCAGAGGGCTTAGTGGCACAGTTTTCCTCTCCAAGCCTTAAAAACGATTAAAAGTGCAAAGGTGTTCGGTGTGGCACTGCCAAGTACAGCAACCACACTTCCTCTTCCCGAGCCTGAGCGCCATGCGTTTCAGGGACGCGCTTTAGTCTTTGGAGCACCTGGTGCCCTCTTCACCCTGCTCCCAGACAGCTTCTGCAGCCCTCCAGCACAGCCACCCTGCTCCCAGGCTGCTCTTTGATCCCCACTTCACAGCGACACTGTTTCATCCACAACAGGCAAGGAGCAGAGAGCGAAGAGCAGAGCCTTCAAACAGCGTCTGAAGAACAACATCAGCATCCTCCCTTTTTTCATCAGAGGAGGTCATAGGGTGGTGGCAGTGATGGGTGTATTGGTTCTCATTTAAGCTTTCTGGAGCCCAAAAAGCCTAACAGAGCAATACAATAATAGGATGCCTTCCCCTCTTCCCCCTCTGGAAAGAAAGGAATTAGGTGTAGAGGGTGAAAAGGGGTAGAACACCCAAAGAATAGTCTTGCTTTGATTTGGAGGTTGAAAGAAAAACTTTAACAATCAATAAAAGGTATTTAAGGTAAGGGGAGTTACAAAAAGGTATAGGGAAGGGAAACAAGGTACAAAATATGTATACAACCAGGCTGATGGCAGTGGATGGAGGTAGATTCAGGAGGTGGTTGTCCCACCATGTGGTAGGGTGGCCACGTGGCAAAAGCAGAAGCAGCAGGAACCAGAGTGCTGCTGGCAGTCAGGGAGGTCAAAGAGCAAGAGAAGCAGGGAGTTCTTCTTTCCATGGGGGTATAGACAGGAAGTGGGAGTAGGCTAACCACTACACCTGGGGTCAGGGTCAGACCGCTCCCAGGGAGGAGTCAGGAGAACCTGAGGTCAGGTTCAGACCACCCCCAGGAGGGTTAACCCTTTACAACAGGGCAGGGGAGGTTATGTTAAAGGGTTATGCAGTGCCTTGCCAGAGCTCATAGGTAGCTTTTTACTTGGTGGGCTGGGAGAAAACCTGATGCTCCTTGCTGCAGAAGCTCCTGCTGTGCACTCCTTCTGTAGGAAGCATATGTGCTGCCCTGTCCCATCCTTCCTGGGATGGATTTAACCACCTTAGGGTAGAGATAAGCCACATCTCTAAGCCAGCTTTGCCAGCTTTCATGTATTCATTCTTTAAAGCAACACGTTTCCCCCTTTGTAGCCTTGAGACTTTGGTGTGCACATCCACAGCTAACACAGTGCCAGCTCCTAGGGTTTTTGCTCACTCCTTTTACTGCATGATTGGATCCAAGGGGGCAGGTGGAGTATGATGAAGTGAGAGGATGCTGAAGTGAGAGGATGCTGGAGTGAAGTGCAGTCCCGTCCCAGCACACCGCTGCGTCTGTCCCTGTACTTGTTAGAATGGGGAGGGGCAGGGGAAAACAGATCAAACACTCTTGCCTGCCTCGTTATAGATTTTCCAAACTTCCTACACAGGAAAACCTTTTTTTACACGAAACCCTTCGGAGTTGAAAGGAAAGTTCATCCACACCAAGCTAAGGAAAAGCAGCAGGGGGTTTGGCTTCACCGTTGTTGGCGGAGATGAGCCAGATGAATTTCTCCAAATCAAAAGTTTGGTGCTCGACGGCCCCGCAGCGCTGGATGGCAAAATGGAAACAGGTACCAGTGCTTTATATCAAAATCACCACTGCCACTTTGGTGTGTGTTTTTACAGCTGTTTTTATGTGCAGTTCACAAAGGAATGCAGTCCCCATCCCCTTTTCGGGGAAAGGCATTCAGCTTTCCCATCAGGGAGCAGAGCATTGAGAGACATGTTCAGAATCTTACAGCAGGGCACTCCACGTGCAGGAATTTCACCTCAAGTGTCAAAATACCCAGTTGAGACTCTGCCAGCTCCTCTTCTCCCCATGCTGACCTGAAGAGAACAGCCTGTAGTTGTGGGACTTACCTCAGGCTGTGGGTTACTGCTCACTGCCACGGTTCAGAGGACTCTATCACTCTGTGTTATTTNGCAAGCCTATGAGTGCAGCAGACATCACCAGTGTTTTTTTCTTCTCAGCCTATAACCTAATTATTTTCATAAAATTATTCCAATTATCCTCAAACCAGCACAGCCACTAACTCCCTGTCCCAAACTGCTCCCATGGAATGAGCAGAGGATTGGGCTAGTTTGTGTTTCCCTGTGCGAAGGTGTCAAGGACCAATGTGAAAATTGGTTGTGAAATCTTTTTAGGATTGGATATTGCGAAAAATTTCTTTACTGAAAGTTTGGTCAGGCATTGGAACAGACTGCCCTGAGAAGTGGTGGAGTCACCAGTGTCCCTGGAGCTGTCATGGTGTTGGGTTGGTGGTTGGATTTGTTGATCTTAGAGGTCTTTTCCAATCTTAATGATTCTGTGATTCCCCTGAGGTGATAACTCCTCACTTGCAGGGGGAGCATCACAACATTGAACATCTCTGTGTTGCAGATCCAGTGTTAAAAAGTGGAGCAAAATTCTATACCTAGATTTCAGAGCAAAACATGTTTGAGACATGGCACGTGGCACCAGATTTGAGCAGTTGGTATTGAGAGCCTTCTGGTTTAGCTCTGGTGTGCTCTCAGTTTTGTTTCTGTCATATGTCAGTGTAGAAGAGTGTACAACAGTGAAAGATGGGCTTCAAAATAGCTGGTAAATGGGCCACATACTGTCAACTGAACTTTATTATTTTCTTTCATGAGCCAATTCCATTTTCACTTCCAAAACTTTCTATGTACATAAAGGCTTTATGCAATGACTCTGTTGTGTACAGAGCATTTGTGCTGGCCCAAGTGTCACTGACGGGGCCTACAGGAAGGCTGGGGAGGGACTATTGAGAAGGTCTTGCATTGACAGGACAAGGGGCAATGGGTTTGAACTGGCAGAGGGGAGATTGAAACTGGATGTTAAGAGGAAGTTGTTTGCAGTGAGGGTGGTGAGACACTGGCACAGGTTTCCCAGGGAGGTTGTGGCTGCTCCCTCCCTGGAGGTGTTCAAGGCCAGATTGGAGGAGGCCTTGAGTGACCTGTGCTAGTGGGAGGTGTCCCTGCCTATGGCAGGGGGTTGGAACTAGACAATCTTTGAGATCCCTTCCAACCTTACCAGTCTATGATTCTATGAAATGCTGCTGTGTATTTGTGGCACCTGTAGGTGCTGAGATCAACTTGCAGGCTTCCCAGGGTGCACAAAATGTTATATGTGTGCTTTATCTGCTTGTGTCCTCCGCAGGGGACGTCATAGTCAGCGTGAACGACACCTGTGTGCTGGGGCACACTCACGCTCAAGTCGTGAAAATCTTTCAGTCCATCCCCATCGGTGCCAGCGTGGACCTCGAACTGTGCCGAGGCTACCCCCTGCCCTTCGATCCCGACGATCCCAACACGAGCCTGGTTACGTCTGTGGCAATTTTGGACAAGGAGCCAATCATCGTCAACGGGCAAGAAAACTACGACTCCCCTGCCAGCCACAGTAGCAAAACAGGGAAATTAAATGGCACAAAGGAAGCGAGACCCAGCAGCCCGGCTGAGGTCTCTTCCAACGGACCCCACGGCTACCCCAATGACACAGTCTCGTTGGCGTCTTCGATAGCAACGCAACCTGAACTCATAACTGTGCACATAGTGAAAGGGCCTATGGGCTTTGGGTTTACTATAGCAGACAGTCCTGGTGGGGGTGGCCAAAGAGTGAAACAGATCGTGGACAGCCCGCGGTGCCGCGGCCTGAAGGAGGGCGACCTTATAGTAGAAGTCAACAAGAAGAATGTGCAGAGCCTCACTCACAACCAGGTGGTGGATATGCTGATTGAATGTCCTAAGGGAAGCGAGGTCACGTTGCTGGTGCAGCGAGGAGGTAAGTCTTCACAACTGCCTTATAATAGTTCTGCTTGGGCTCTAAATGGAAAAGTGTGATCAAAGACCTCCTCTCCTAAACTTCTCTGTAGAAATGCTTTATGTCCTGAGGTGTAGGACCTGCCCCAAGGCCACAGCTCTCACACCACATAGCGGGTTAAAGTTAGGTATTTGGTGCTGCAGTGTGGGAGAAGTGTGCATGGTTCCTGCGTGCACATGCACCACACACATCTTCTGGTAACGCACAGGAGGCTGTTGTGGTTACACGTGTGCTTGCAGTGCTTGCACCTTTACTTACAGAACACTGATCTTATGCTTGCAAAAAACCATTTAAAATAGAACATGGGCTTTTCCCCAGCTGTCTGGGGAGATGGGGAAGGCTAATTTGCAGTGTTTGAAATCAGCTATCCAATGGCTCTTTACTGCAGAAGGATTGTGCGGCTGGGAGTGGAAGGGAGAATATAAACATCTCCAAGTTGTAAGCAGTTGAAATGTTACTGCTGGACATGTTTGTTTGCTGCACAATTGTGATCTGAGCTCATTTTTTTGTTTAAAAGTCACCAGCAGGTAGAAAAAACACCTGACAGGCAGTACAATACATCTGCAGCCCATGTGAGAGCACAGGTGGTGGGTGACAGGCCAGTGGGGGTCAATCCATCCACAGGAACTTTTTACCTGCACTTTTAGTCTGAAGATTTAGTGTAAAACTCACAAGGAAAGTCCAGGTCAGTTGCTGAGTGCAAAGCCAAGAGCAGAGGGTTCAGTTCTCCTTCTCCCTGCTCTGGTATTGGCAGCAAGGATCCGAGGGGCCCAAAGGCCTGTGTTCATTGCCCTCTTTGTCCTGTGCAGCACTTTCTATAGACCATACATTCTTTGGTGCTCAGTGCCTCACAGGGATGAGCATTCTGCAGAAGCAGAGTTCAGCTGACCAGCAGGTGTTGAACATACCCCCCAGCCAGCCCTGGGAGGAGTGTTTGATATAAAAGTACTTTTCTGATGTCTTTTCTTAAGTGTTTTGATTGTAATAAGTTAGCAGCAAAAGCCATTTTGTTTTAACAGGGACCAAGCTGCTTTCTGAGTTTGCAGCTCCAGATTGTTGATTTGAAAGACCAATGTCAAGGGATTAAGGACGTTTATTCTGCAAGGAATAGCAGCTCTGGAGAAAGCACTGCCTTTCCCATACTCTTTTTTTTCCTAAGTACTTACATTTTGCATTTTTATAGTAAATTAAAGAAGTAGGTAAAGAAGTGTCCCATTTTCAAACAGCAGGTTTAAAAAATGCACTACGTTATCATGATTAATGTATGTACCATGGAGAAAATACAGTTGGAAGAAAAATAGCAGCTATTATTAATCCTCCTAGAGAGTGCAAATACATCTGGTAACACCATACATTAATTATTTGAATTGTGGCTGACATTTAATAATCCTCCTTGTGCCTTGAAGGCATAATGAAACGATCTGATGAGGAAATAAATGCATAGTTTTAATAAGGTAGTTATTAGTTCCCTGGTAATATTCCTGAATATCTCTCTCCCTCTTTTTTTTAATTTAATCAAGATACTAACCACATGTAGAACATTTGCTATCACTTTCCTAGATAGATACTGTATCAATCTCCTTGAACTGCCTCTCTCTCTCCTTTGAGGTCCTAACATTTCCATCCAAGCAGAGAAGGCTCGCAGTTCTAAATTTCACGCTCTTGTGCTACAGGACTCAGAAATTGTGGTGGCCCTGGCCCCACAGTTACTCATGAAAATGCTTTCCTTCACATCCAGAAGAAAGCTGGACTGAAAGGTATCCAGCTTGTGGCACAGAAGCCAAACAGAACACAGGCAGCAATAACAGCCCCAGAAACAAAACCAGTCAGGTTTGTTTAAAGCTGGATAAAATGCACCCAGCATTCAGTGCTGTTGTACCTGGATCCTTGCTCCCATAACTTCATCTCCCATTACCCTTGCCAAGTCTTTATCAGAACTGCCATCCCCAGACAAGGTACCACTATTTATTTTGGTCCAATTACAGAAATGTGTTCAGTTCTTGGTCTGATTAGCTCCTTCAGGGTTGTCGAAGCACTCCTCCTTTAGCTCCACTCTTCTTTAGCTCCACCGTCAGTTGTCCTTTCCTCCTCCTCCCTCTGGTGTCCAATGAAGAAAATGCTCAGATGCTGTCAGGCATCCTTGCATTAGCCGAACATTTGCATTCAGTCAGGCTTTGTGTGAAGCAGCCCTGCAACACTAAGGCTGATGTTCAGAGCTGTCGAGAGGATTTGTCAGAAATGATTACTAATCAGGCAGAAAAATATCAGAAAGAGATGTGTAATATATGGGAAAAACTCTGCCTGCTCCAAGCTACTGGTGCACTCCCAACACAAGGTTTAATTGTTAGAATGCAAAAGCAGAGCTGCTGAGAGCAGCCTGTAAAATATTTACAGTAAAGTGTATTCAGCCAAAGCACTGCTTCTGGGAGCAGTGAGTCCTGCTGGTGCCTGTGAATGAGGAACAGAAGGATGATTTCAGGAAGGATGAAGCTGAAATGCCCCCTCTGTGTGCTCAGCTGCTCATGTGTCATCTCAAAATTGTTTGCAGGACTCATACACAATTGGGGCAAGGGAATAAATGCATTGAGAGAGGGACAGTGTCAGGTCATTGAGATTTTGCTTTCCAGAGGCCCCATAGAAAATTTGGCTGTTCTGATTTTAGTTCTTCATTTCCCCCTTCCTTCTCTCCTTCCTAAGGACTGATTATATTATTGCTGTTGTTTTCCTATTTCACCTATCCAGGGAATAAGGTGCTTTATCCAGCTGGATACAACTCCCTAAGCATGTCTCATGGTTTGGACTTCAGCACCTGAGAGGCTGAAAAGGATGAGCTACAAGCAGAGGCAGAGTGCAGTGTTGCTAATTGGGCTGTATGTGAGAGCAGATTAGAAAAGCTGCTTTTGCTTAGCAAAATGAAGGGGCAGAGGGGACACGATTATTGTCTCTTATCTCCTATCTCCTACCTAATAGTTACACCAAAGAGGAGGCTGAAGAACACCTGAATGTAGTTTAGCTGTAATTTAAACTGGAAATAATAAGAAAATGCTGTAAGTCA
>WBNM01004002.1:0-13043 GCA_013399055.1 Ramphastos sulfuratus | reverse complement strand
CAAAATAAAGGCGGTAGCAGCAACCAAAAGAGTTGGCTGGGGTTTTTAAGCATTTTGACTGAGTGTTTTTGACCAATAGCAACAGACAAAAAAACATCCCTGGAACCAATCCCAAGTTACCTCACTAAAAGAGGGAGATGCACAAGTCCAGCATCGTGACCTCTGTTTACAAGAGACAAAGCAGAGTGTATGATAACTCCAAATATGATGTCTCTATGGCAGACTGAGAGGTGCCAAGGCTTTTGTCTGCTTTCCCGCTTCTTCCACCCAGGAAGAAGGGGAGAAGGAGGGGGGGGCAAGATGGGTATTCAGGTGGGTATTTAGGATATGTGTTCCAGGTATAATTTGGGCCTTTCACCACAATGTAGTGGAGGCAACATCTGGCTGTGGGGTGGTAAGTTTTTAATTCGCTGAAATACCTATTATTTGCATACATAGGATCATGCAGTTGAATACAACTATGCATTGTGCTTCAATGTGAAATCAAGATGGGCTACCCCTGTGAAAATCACACTTCTTTTTGCTTATATAAATTTCGATCAAAGCAGTTATATGTGTAAGTGATAACCAGCACTTGAAAAGACAAGAAGATACAGTACGCTCTGGGGGATGTATTTGAATGTTAACCACTTTTAGATGTCCTGTGGACTAGGTCAGACTCCTCTGGCTGTCCAAATTGAATATCCATCACATTTCTGACTGGTTTTGTCTTTCTTTTTTTTTTTTTTTTTTAAATGTAGTTGGTATTCTTCTTTTACTCCACATTTAAAGAAACAAGAATATGCTTACCTCTGTTGTACTACTTCTGTGGTGCTTTAAAACAAATAATACCTAGAATAAATCCAGTTCAATGTGGATATGACCACTTGAGGTTTCATCATAAAGGCATTATCATTGAAACCTTGTGGTGTGTCAATAAAAGATTGTCACCTTGTAAGTGGAAATTCTTCACCGTTATAAGGCTTACAGGCAATGTTTGTCTTCTAGGTTCCCAGAATCTCATAGAATCATGGAATCATTTGGATTAAAAGGGACTTTCAGTGTCATCTAGTTTCAACCCCTTTGCCACAGCCAAGAACATCTTTTTCTTGATCAGGTTGCTCAAAGCCTCATCCAACATCCTTTGAACACNCAAGGTCTTGTAATGACAGGACAAGGGGCAATGGGTTTAAACTGGCAGAGGGGAGATTTAAACTGGATGTTAGGAGGAAATTCTTTCCAGTGAGGGTGTTGAGGCACTGGAACAGGTTGCCCAGGGAGGTTGTGGCTGCTCCCTCCCTGGAGGTGTTCAAGGCCAGATTGGACAAGGCCCTGAGTGATCTGTACTAGTGGGAGGTGTCCCTGCCTATGGCAGGGTGCTGGAACTAGATGATCTTTGAGGTCCCTTCCAACCTTACCATTCTATGATTCGATGATTCTATGACTTATCTAAGAGTGATGTCTCCGTCTATCCACTCACTATAACAACGACTAAACTTCTAAATTTGGCACTGCAGTTAAATATCTAATCTTAACTGGGATAATCTCAGGCATTTAAAAACTGTCAGGACGAGGCAAGGTGGAAACTAATAGCTCGTGCACAAGGAACTCTTAACTGAGCCTTCTATACTAGATGTGAGCTGAAATCTCTTAGACGTTAGGATATACAAAATGTAATGAGTCAGACTTTTGCCCTCTTTGCAGACTCCCAGGTTTGGTGGATCCTATCACTGGACTCTGTAGTCAAAGGAAATACAAGTTTTTGCAAACCTCATATCAGATATTTTGTTCATTAGAAAAAACAAAAACAACAAAACAAACAAAATAACAACAAAAAAACCCAAAAAAATTAAGGCATGTATCCACATACACTGACAATTATGATTTAAAACTAAAACCAATATAGAAAAAATATTTTTATTCATGATTCCCTATCTTTTTACAAGAGCAAAGCAATTATCTTCTTTCTATAGTACTAAACAAAATGTGAAGCATGAAATGACCCACATCAGAATAGATACCTTGTGTACTTTTTTATCACTGACCTTCCTCCTAATAATCCTCTCCTGCTTCCTTTTCTTAGAGCAGAGTTTACTCCTTTTTGACTGGTTTTGATTTCTCTGTGTTTTTATTTTATTCCTGCTTTTTTTTCTCCTTTTACAATTTTCCAGAAAAATCTTTCACTATTTACATGCAATTCCCAAAAACATAGTGTAAATTTGAGCGGGTTGGGTTTTTTTTTTGTTTATTTGTTTGGGGTTTTTTGTGTGTGTGTATGTTGGGGTTTTTTTGGGTTTGTTTGTTTGTTTGTTTTTTGGTTTTGTACTTTTTTTTTGTTTACTGTCCTAATTTTCAGGATGTTATTTTTCAATGACAGAACTGAATACTGTTTTAATAGTCAAGAAAAGCTTATGTTGGGTAGAACTGAGTTTTATCAGGCACCAACATCCTTTCATTACTTCTCTTTCTTCAAAAGTCCTTAGTCTCGGTCACCAGATGTTTGAGAATGGCAGTGGGTGGGAGTTGAGGCATAGGAGGTTTCATGTAAACATGATGAGTTTTTTTCACTGTGAGGATGACAGAACACTGGAACAGGCTGCCCAGGGTGGTTGTGGAGTCTCCCGCTCTAGAGATATTCAAAACCCTCCTGCATGCACTGCTGTGTGATCTGGTGTAGGTGATCCTGCCAGACATTCTGTGATTCTGTAATGTAAATACATTAAAGCTCTTTCTTCAAGGTGCTAACTGATGAGGACAAATATTTAACCTGAAAGTTGCAGAGAATGGTAGGTTGTGCAGGAGATCCTGAAAGACTAGTATGCCTCTTCCAGTGAGATTTCAGAATGAGGTACAATAAATCTGCTAGTCTTTGCATCTTACTTCTGCTCAGGAAATAGGATGTGAGCAATGTAAAGACCTGTCATGTGGTTATGGCTAACATCACTATTCTGTGAGGAGAAGCTCCATCTCTATTTTTCTCCAAAAGCACAAAAGCATAGGGAAGCCAAGAAATATAAGGTGGAAGCAGCTCTACAGATTTGAGAACTTCTCAGGTCTTTTTTTTTTTTTTTTTTTTTTTTTTTTTTTTTTTTTTTTTTTTTTTTAAATTTGCTGAAAACTGTGATTCTGTGGATTAAATTCACTCACTGAAACATATTCAGGTATTCACATAAGTGACACATTTCTCTACTAACATATAATATATCCAAGTCTCCTATTCCTCCCGTCTTACATTGTCATATTTACTATTGCGTACTATGAGCAAACTGTTATCTCCCCAATTCGAACTGCTGTCCTCATTGCACCCTAGATAACCATTGAAGAATCAAGGCCTTGTTGTGGTAGGCCTAAACAGGCCAAATTAGGCTTATGGAGACATGTTTTTCTGCTCTCTCTCCTTCTGTTTTGGGGAGAGCAACCGCGGGAAAAGGGACAAAGGACCTGGCGCCACTAAGTCTGGGGTCCGGGGTCTGTCCATCCACTGCGGTAAACAGGGTGCACACGATTACCTTGTGCAAAGCCCATGATCTGCCCAAAAAAAGGTAGAGTAAGCCTATGGCTTTACCCAATATGGCCNTAATAGTTATTTCCAGATCCTGTTATAACCTGTATGTAGTTTCTATAACATTGCAAAGAGCCCGTTACTATTGTTATTATTGTTATTATTATTATTAAATGGTGGTCGGGGTGGTGCGAGTTCTGATTATTTAATAGTAATAATATATATATTAATATTTTTATAATATTGCCTCGCAGTACCTAATTACCCCTTCCCTGACAGACCTGTATTAGTTTCCTTCTCCTATCTGTATACATTTGCTCAGCTTTGGGGAGCACTGTGGAACCATTTGTGAAATGGTAGTGCTTTCTACTGGGAAGATCATTATAGGCAGAATGCATTCCTATGTGCAAATTACAGTTCTGCTTAATACAAAGAAGCTTTATGAAAGGAAAGTCTCACCACACTTTCCCTTAATTTGGAGATACAAAGCTAATTTCCATGTTGTGCATAAATGCACAACGAAGGTTAAGTCAGTTTCATAAGAGCATCAGTTGGGTGAAAATGTGTTTGACCTTCACAGGGTTCTTCAGTCATTATTCAGCTTGAGCGCCTGAGTGAAGAGTGTGTCATTCTGTCATATAAAGAGAAAAAAAGACAGAGAAAAAAAAATTTAAATCAATCCTGTCTACCCCGAAAACCTTAGTTTTCATTGGCATTTAACTGACGTAAATAATACTTGGTTGGGTTTTCATTGCCATTTTTATTTAAATGTTCTGAAGTATGCCAGCTAGCAGCAAGGTCCAATTTTATAGCAAAATGAATTCCTACAGTTTTGGTAAATATAATCAGGTAAGAAGAACTCGAACTAAGGCTTCTGTTGCAGTCAATAAAAGTAAAATTCATAACTCAAGACTGTATCTTTATTTACAATTACTAATTATAGAAATGTATTCAAAGACACTCTGAAAACGGGATTATAAATCTGTCTAGTAAAAAAAACTCCAAAACCAAAAAACCCAACCTCCCCACCAAAAAAAAAAAAAACTAAACAAACAAAAAAAAACCCACAAAAAAAAAAAAACCAAACCAACAACCTCAACACAGACAGAGAAGACAGTCAGTGAAAGCTAAGAAATAAAAATTAAACAGAGTACAAAGCCATGCATTAACCTGAGCTTGCTGCAAGGCAAAATATTCCCCAGATACATTCCCTTTGTTCTTTAGTATTGCATCATCTCTGTGACAGTGGCCAAAGCTTGTTGAGTAGATGGATCCAGGTGAAATGATTGGAAGCATAAACTCTTCCAGAAAAAAAATGTTGGAGGAAAGTAATGTGTTCTCTACATTTAATATTTGAGTTCAAGAACCTGTGCCTCTTTTACCAGATTTGCTTTGGCATGTTATGCAGAGGGTACAAATTCTTCAAGATCTTAGACAAATTTAATTTCCAAGCTCAAATGAGACAAAATCCCCGAGAGTACCAAGGAGAGTAACCTAAGTTTTTACACTGAGTCATCCCCTAGATTAAATTATTGAAGTGTTTTCCAGGAATCAACATCCTAACTAAAACATCAGAGGTAAATGCTTGAAACCAGTCACAAGGACAATTGTTTCTGTCTTGCTGAACTTTCTGCTTTCCTTTAGCAATGTTCTATATAAAATTGTGCAAGTTAAAATTTCTATGTTGTGTGACAGTTTCAGCACCAGCACTAGGTATATGCATTTCACAACAAAAAGTAGAGATGCCTTAAAGATGACCAGGACAATCCTTGTCCCTGTATTTCCTCAAACTTTTAAAAAACTAAGTTGTATGTTTCGTAGTGATGAGTCTTCAGAGCAGAGCACAGGATACTAAAGATACTGTGGTCAGCAGGACTAGGAAAATGATCATACCCCTGTACTCAGCACTGGTGAGGCTGCACCTTGAATACTGTGCTGTTTTGAGCTCCTTACTACAAGAAGGTGCTGGAGGTCAGGGTCAAAGAAGAGCAATGAGGTAGGTAAAAGGTCATAAGTACAGTCTTATGGGAACGGCTGAGGGAACTGGGGTTATTTACTCTGGAGAAAAGGAGGCTGAAGGGAGATCTTACTGTTCCCTAGAACTATCCAAAAAAAGGTTACAGTGGAGTGATAATCAGTGTCTTTTACTGTGTACGAAATAATAAGACAAGAGGAAACAGTCTCAGGTCATGACAGGGGAAACTTAGTTTGGATATTAGGAAACATTTCTTCTCCACAAAGGCTGTCTAGCATTGGAACAAGCTGCTTAGGCAAGTGGTTGACTCATCATCCCTAGACGTATTTAAAAGATGTGTAGATGTGGCACTTAAGGAAATGTTTTAGTGGTGATCTGGCAGTGCTGGGCTAACTGTTGGACTCAATGATCTTAAAGCTCCTTTCCAAGCTAAATTTTCTATGACTCTGATTACATATCTGGACAAATGTGTGTTAGAGATGCAAACAAATTTAATTAACAAAGTCCTTCCAAAGAAGCAGCGTTGTAAACAGTCCTCCTTATTTCCTCTACAGACAGAGAAAGACATGGATTTTAAAGAGGGAAAATTTTTAGTGTGTTCATCTTTGGTCAAAAAGGAGTAATATTTCTTAAAGTGACAAAATCTGTTAATCATCACAGAATCACAGAACTGGCAGGGTTGCAAGGGACGTCAAGGATCATCTAGTTCCAACTCCCTTCAGTCATGAACTTTTTCTTTTTTTTTACAATCATAAAGTCATAGAATGATTTGGGTTGTGAGGGGCCTTTTCAGATCCTAGTTCCAACCCCCTATTGCAGGCAGATAATGACTTCATTCCAGCCACACAGGGCAGTGCCAACCATGGCTTGGCCATGCACCTGAATTGTTCTCCATGGCCCTGTTCAGCTCCTTGGAGGTCCTGAAGGATGATGGGATCCCAGCTGGAGGTGGCACAGATGGAGACGACCGCACTTGCTGATAAGACACAGTATCGTTTAGTGACATATTTCATTCATTTTGGGGTAGGCTTCAGGTCAGATTTTCAATGGCTTAAAAGGTTCTTTAAATGTGTGTAGAGTGTCTTTTCTTCTCTGACAACTGTGATGAAAAGTTATAATCTGAGAGGGTTTCCTGGTTACACCACTGTGGTGCAATGAACATTTACTCCTAGGACGTCTTTTTGTATCATTCTTTAGTATATGTTGTATCTTTAAAAAAACTGAAAGCCAAGATAAATCATGGATTTGTTGTATTATTTTCACATCAGGTGAACCAATAGACAATATTCGTGATCTCTTCTTTTAAACTCTCACCCTGAGGATTTTTAGGGCAAACTGCAGCATCACAGTCTTTTCTAAAATATATTCCTATTCTATTGGATATAAAAGAGGAAATAAATTCCAGTAATGTCAGAGAAAAACAAAACAAAACAAAATGACTCTTACATAAAATTACAGTCACTCATACTGCTTTAAAGATTTTTTTTTTTTTCCTTTTTTAAATAATTCTAATGAATATAAGAGTTTTGAGATAATTTCTTGGTAAGAAAAAAAGAAAGAAAACTAACTATATTTAAGACCCCCTTGAAGACATCTGCAGTTAATAATGATATACACTGTAGAAAGAACAACCATGAGATGGGTGCAGAATGCCACATTCCAGCTAATTAAAAATGAAGTTATTAGTTTTTAGTTACACTGCAGCTAGAGATAATGGTACAAAGAATATGAGTGAAAGCACATTTATATTGTAGTAGGAATTGCCTTTTATTTTAAGGGGTGCTTCTAATTAGAGAGAGGAAGGTTTCAATTATGAGTTAAAATGGACTCATTGTGGTTTTTCTATATATTTTGGAAGGAGAAGGCAAAAATTTCTTTCAAAATTGACATTCTACCAAAAACAGCACTAAAAATTTGTGCTTTGCTGTGAGAGACAGCTTTTCAGATTTCAAAGACATATGGGAAATCTAGACATCCATAGATTTTGGTTTTTCAGGGTGGTCTATAGAAAATTTTCACTTGTTTTAGGAGTATAGACCAAATATAAATATTGATGTGATCCTAATTGTTTTCCAGTAAATAACCAGATTTCACAGCAACCTAGCTCCTACATAGAGAGACAAAAGAAGGTTCCCATTTTAAAAGTGTTCTGCATGTTAAATGTTTTTGGAAATACAGCTACTATTTAAATTCTCAAACAGTAGAAGACATTTAAGGTCTTGAGACCTTTGAATGAGTTCACGTGATTCATATATTCTGCTCCATATCTGTCTACATCTAATGCATTTTTTTTCCCTATGGATAAAAATCATGAGGGAAATCCTCCTGGTACTCAGGTAACTAACTGAATCATAGAATCACAGGACATTTTGAGTTGGTAGGGACCTTTAAAGGTTATCTGTTCCAATCCTCCTGCAATGAACAGGAACAACTTCAACTAGATCAGGTTGAAAGCTTCCCCAGTTTTGCTAAAGTTATTCTAAACACCTTGTTGTAGAGTTTCTGTCACACTAGAAACCCTATATTAACTACAATAACATAAGAGAGTGTAAAAAGTAAGTGGTGGTAGTATTATTAATATTAATATTAGTATTATTTATTTGAAATATCTTTATTTAAAATTATATTTTTCACCAGCTAATGAAAGGCCTCTGAAGCAACAGAAGGAAGGTTTGAAAAATTTAACCAAAACTATCTGGGACTACTTGAAAAAAAGAAAAATAAACAGACAAGTAAGCTCACCTCCTAAAACAGAAAAAATCTGTAAGTTACAATTTCTTTCTCCCCATTTATATATTTATCCATGCACATCTGGTCTGGACTACAGAAATAGATAATTTTCTCTGCTACTACAAATTGGGAAAAGAAAACTTGATAAAGAATAGTCTAGGTAACTTTTTTTTTTTAATTTATTTTGTTTATTTTAGCAAATATATAATGGCCTCATCAATGCATAAAATCAAGCTGAGAGAGTTTTGATGAACTTTTCATTTATAAATAATGAATCATTCATGGAGTTAAAAAATGTATGTTACTTTTGTCTTGCAATTCCTGACTAGATACATCTTTTTTCTTTTTCCTTTTCTGAACACTTTCATGTACAGATAAGCATGTAGAAGAAATGTGTGGGATCATTTTCCTGTCACCCAGAGCTGTCAGCCAGCAGTGCATACAGTCTTTAGGTTAATCTGAAGATAAAGCCAGGTGAATATCCCTCAGAGTGATACACAGTAAGACCTGTTCTTCTTTTGTTATTTGCCAAATTAAATGCAGTGCAGTCCAAATGATTTAATGACTGTACTCGAACTTCTAAGCTAACCAGTGCCAGGAAATATTCCTGGACTCTGGAATAAAATTGCCTATAAAGTAATATTGTTAGAGTTTTCCCTAGCACAGTTTTCATACCAAATAACCAACATTTCCCCAGGGAATTTCTGGGTACTGTTTAGGAGACAGTATAGGTCAAAGATAATTCTCAACAGGCAGTTTGGATATAGTCATCAAGTTTTGGAGTTTAAAATGATTTTCCCAGTAAAGAGATGGATTGATCTGTACTAGATGGTTTCTGCATCCAAAACCAGTTCTGAGCATGTAAAATTTACTAGTGTAGCTGTGGTTCTTGTTTCCACATGGCATATTACATACTATTGTTGAGAACAATAAGGATATAGAAAATAAACTAAAGTGGGAATTAAGAGTTCAATTAAACTAAGAACATTTTCTCCAGAATCTGTCTGGTAATAGAATTAGGGGGAAAATATTACCTACTTGCATTCATTTTGGCTCAAGAAACATTTTGAAATTAAGAACTTAACTGTGAATTACAAAATGGAGCATCGTCCCAGTTCCAATTAGTAGAGACTCAGCAAGTTTAGAAAAAAATGTGCAACATCTCTAAGTTGTTCACCGTACAACATGCATGCACATACACACAATTCAATGAAAGCAAACCATACTTAACACATTTGAAAAGGTCACTCAGTATATCTGGTGCAGACACTTTGCTATTTTTGTGACCTGCTTCACAAAGACTGTCATTTCTAACTTCAGCTGTTAAAAAAGCTAACCTTTATGTTTCAGATTCCATTCATGTCTGTTGACATACTCTCTTGTGCTGAGGACTCTTGTTTCTCAGAAAAAAAATATCTCCTGCTCCCACCCACCATGGTAATTGTGACACAAACATTAGAAGCTTTATCTTCAGTTTAGCATTTCAAATGGCAATTTCTATACAGTAGGGGAAAAAAAAAAAAAAAAAGGAGGTAAAACAGGAAAAGCTAAGCAGAAAGCTTTCTGCACATGGGCAGTGTGCAGAACACTTTTATCAGCCCTCAGCCTCAGGACAGCGAATATGGCTTCTCCCATGCATCAATCACCTGTGCACTGATTAGGCCACACCTTGAGTACTGTGTCCAGTTCTGGGCCCCTCAATTTAAGAAGGACATTGAGGTGCTTGAGCGTGTCCAGAGAAGGGCAACGAGACTGGTGAGAGGCCTTGAGCACAAGTCCTATGAGGAGAGGCTGAGGGAGCTGGGATTGTTTAGCCTGGAGAAGAGGAGGCTCAGAGGAGACCTTATTGCTGTCTACAACTACCTTAAGGGTGGTTGTGGCCAGCAGGAGGTTGCTTTCTTCTCTCAGGCAACCAGCACCAGAACAAGAGGACACAGTCTCAAGCTGTGCCCGGGGAGGTTTAGGCTCGAGGTGAGGAGAAAGTTCTTCACTGAGAGAGTCATTCCCCACTGGAATGGGCTGCCCAGGGAGGTGGTGGAATCACCGTCCCTGGAGGTGTTCAAGGCACGTTTGGACGTGGCACTTGGTGCCATGGTCTAGTCTTGAGGTCTGTGGTAGTGGGTTGGACTTGATGATCTTTGAGGTCTCTTCCAACCTTGCTATACTGTGAACTGTGAAGATAGAGTTCACATAGGCTACGATGCTCAGCTTGTAGTTCCTGTCTGATCATGAGGCAAATAGTCATGTAACTGTAAAATGTAAAATACAAACACTGATAACATATGTAGACATTTCTACTCTATGTGACTACCAAGGCAATGGTGACAAGAGGAAGCAAGTCTGCCTGGAGTAGCAGGAGATGCCTGAGTCTATAGGTAGCCTGAGGCACAGCCAGGACACACTTAATGTGTCTGTTCGGTATGATCAGTCAGACATCTATTGAATTGTAGAGCTGGCAATATTTTCAGGCCAGGACCTAACTCTTTAAAGCCACTTATTGCAGTTTTCTCCCATGAAGAAGAGGTTCTCTCCCTGTTACCCAATCAGTGGCAATGAATCAAATTAACTGCTTACACTGAGGAACTACAAAGTCTCTTGAGTTTAGTTAGTCAAATCAGAAGATAGTCTAATACTTTGGTGCACATCCTCAGAGAAATACATGAGATTTATTTATCTGGCTAATAGAAATACTTGTTTGTATACCTTTACAAATTTCCTATCTATTTTTAATATCTCAATCTAAAGCAGCCCAGAAAATGGATTTTTTTATTTCCTCTCCTCTGAGTATGAAACTATCTTTAGCTGGATGCAGAGTTTGGCAATGTTAGACTTGTGGTATAGTGTGGTGAGAGGAGTTTCACCCTGGTTCTATTGAAGAGTAGTTGTTATGTATTTTCTTTTAAACTACAGCAGAATATATTATCAATTGTTCATGGAATGAAACAGCTGTGAGGTTTAAATAAGAGTAAAACTTATTGAAAAATGCTGAAAAGACTATATGCCAACCCATAATGCATCACGACCAAAGGCAGAAAAAAGGAGTGGACTCAATATACACTTAGAATCTTAGAATCATAGAATGGTTTAGGTTGGGAGGGACCTCAAAGATCATCTAATTCCATACCCCCACCATAGGCAGGGACACCTTCCACTAGAACAGGTCACTTAAGGCCTTGTCCAACCTGGCCTTGAACACCCCCAGGGAGGGAACATCCACAACCTCCCCGGGCAACCTCTTCCAGTGTCTCACCTCCCTCACTGTNAAAAAAAAAAAAAAAGGAGGTAAAACAGGAAAAGCTAAGCAGAAAGCTTTCTGCACATGGGCAGTGTGCAGAACACTTTTATCAGCCCTCAGCCTCAGGACAGCGAATATGGCTTCTCCCATGCATCAATCACCTGTGCACTGATTAGGCCACACCTTGAGTACTGTGTCCAGTTCTGGGCCCCTCAATTTAAGAAGGACATTGAGGTGCTTGAGCGTGTCCAGAGAAGGGCAACGAGACTGGTGAGAGGCCTTGAGCACAAGTCCTATGAGGAGAGGCTGAGGGAGCTGGGATTGTTTAGCCTGGAGAAGAGGNACTACAAAGTCTCTTGAGTTTAGTTAGTCAAATCAGAAGATAGTCTAATACTTTGGTGCACATCCTCAGAGAAATACATGAGATTTATTTATCTGGCTAATAGAAATACTTGTTTGTATACCTTTACAAATTTCCTATCTATTTTTAATATCTCAATCTAAAGCAGCCCAGAAAATGGATTTTTTTATTTCCTCTCCTCTGAGTATGAAACTATCTTTAGCTGGATGCAGAGTTTGGCAATGTTAGACTTGTGGTATAGTGTGGTGAGAGGAGTTTCACCCTGGTTCTATTGAAGAGTAGTTGTTATGTATTTTCTTTTAAACTACAGCAGAATATATTATCAATTGTTCATGGAATGAAACAGCTGTGAGGTTTAAATAAGAGTAAAACTTATTGAAAAATGCTGAAAAGACTATATGCCAACCCATAATGCATCACGACCAAAGGCAGAAAAAAGGAGTGGACTCAATATACACTTAGAATCTTAGAATCATAGAATGGTTTAGGTTGGGAGGGACCTCAAAGATCATCTAATTCCATACCCCCACCATAGGCAGGGACACCTTCCACTAGAACAGGTCACTTAAGGCCTTGTCCAACCTGGCCTTGAACACCCCCAGGGAGGGAACATCCACAACCTCCCCGGGCAACCTCTTCCAGTGTCTCACCTCCCTCACTGTAAAGAACCCTCTCCTAACATCTAGTTTGAATCTCCCCTCTTCCAGTTTAAATGCATTACTTTTCGTTCGGTCATTACAAGACCATGTAAATAGTCCCTCCCCAGTCTTCCTGTAGGCCCACTTCAGATACTGGAAGGTTACTATAAGGTCTCCTCAAAGCCTTCTCTCCACATAATGGTTCAGAGATCTTTGCTTTTTGCTACATTAAGGCAGCATTGTCTGTCAAGACTCATTCTGCAATTTGGGTCCAGTCTGTCTTCTAGGCAACTTCATGTCATGGGGAAAGGTTAGTTCAGCACAGGATTTTGTTCCTAAAACTCTTTAGAATATGCCTAACAACAGTTTTCTTCATTGGAAATACTCCTTCTTTTCTTACATAAAAGAAATGTGCAGCAAAAAAATCAGCATCATTATTGTTGTGCTCATTATTTTATTTTAATGAATGCCTGATTGAAATTATACACTTTTATCAGGTTAATTTTTAAGACCTTGGAATTTTTTCCTTTTTTATTTAATAAGTTCATCATATAATAAGAAAATGTAAATTCTGGTGTACAATAAAGTATTTTGTTATGAGCCACAAAGATGATGAGTGGGCT